>JACCIY010000111.1:0-96638 GCA_025506505.1 Flaveria sonorensis
GGGCCAATGGGCCATCATTTGATTATAGGGCATGTTGAACCGACCAAATGGGCCCCGGGCACGATACCTTAGAAGACGTAAATTTACTAAATGAACTTTGATTTAATTAATTAAGCACTTGTAATTTTAACAATTATTAAAATTCTAAAATCATAAACCTCGTTTCACCGGAACAAAAATTGTTAAACAAATCCATAACGTTTAATAGCAATTTAAGTATATCAACAAAACATAATAAACGTAACTTTGTAAATTATAAAATATGACGACGACAAGGACGACGATGAATGTTGTCGAGAAGCTGCTCGTTGAAGAGGTCGTTGAATGTGACAACCCCGGTTTTGGGGCCTACAAAATTTTTTAAAAACCCATTGGGTCACACCCTGACAACGAACCCCGAAAAGGAAGCCATGCATTGGGCCCAACAAATTTGGCTTGGGCACTCGCTAATACTCACACCCAATTGGGCTTTGGCCCATCAAACTCTAAATGGGTCATTGGGCCATGAGACTTAACGGGCTTTGACTAAAAAAACCAATACGGGCCAATGGGCCATCATTTGATTATAGGGCATGCTGAACCGACCAAATGAGCCCCGGGCACGATACCATAGAAGACATAAATTTACTAAATGTACTTTGATTTAATTAATTTAGCATGTGGAATTTTAACAATTATTAAAAATCTAAAATCATAAACCCCGGTTTACCGGAACAAAAATTTTTAAACAAAACCATAACGTTTAATAGCAATTTAAGTATATTAACAAAACATAATAAACGTAACCTTGTAAATTATAAAATTTTACGACGACGACGACGACGAATGTTGTTGAGAATCTTCTCGTTGAAGAGGACGTTGAAAGTGACAACCCAATTTATGGGCCTAGAAAATTTTTTAAAAACCCATTGGGTCTCACCCTGACACCGAACCCCGACAAGGAAGCCATGCATTTGGCCCAACAACTTTAGGCTTGGCACTCGTTTATACTCACACCCAAATGGGCTTGGCCCAACAAACCCTATATGGGTCATTGGGCAATGAAACTTAATGGGCTTTGACTCACAAAATCAATACGGGCCAATGGGACATCATTTGATTATAGGGCATGCTGAACCGATCAAATGGGCCCCGGGCACGATACCTTAGAAGACGTAAATTCACAAAATGAACTTTGATATAATTAGTTAAGGACGTGGAATTTTAACAATTATTAAAATTCCAAAATCATAAACCCCGTTCACCGGAACAAAAATTGTTAAACAAAACCATAACGTTTAATAGCAATTTAAGTATATCAACAAAACATAATAAACGTAACCTTGTAAATTATAAAATATGACGACGAAGACGACGAATGTTGCCGAGAATCTGCTAGTTGAAGAGGACGTTGAATGTGACAACCCCGGTTTTTGGGCCTAGAAAAATTTTTAAAAACCCATTAGGTCACACCCTGACACCAAACCCCAACAAGGAAGCCATGCATTTGGCCCAACAACTTTGAGCTTGGGCACTCGTTAATACTTACACCCAAATGGGCTTTTGCCCAACAAACCCTAAATGGGTCATTGGGCCATGAAACTTAACGGGCTCCGACTCACAAAACCAATACGGGCCAATGGGCCATCATTTGATTATACGGCATGCTAAACCGACCAAATGGGCCCTGGGCACGATACCTTAGAAGACGTAAATTTACTAAATGAACTTTGATTTAATTAATTAAGAACGTGGAATTTTTACAATTACTAAAATTCTATAATCATAAACCCCGGTTCACCGGAACAAAAATTGTTAAACAAAATCATAACGTTTAATAGCAATTTAAGTATATCAGCAAAACATAATAAACGTAACCTTGTAAATTATAAAATATGATGACGACGACTACAACGATTGTTGTCGAGAATCTGCTCGTTGAAGAGGACGTTGATTGTGACAACCCCGGTTTTTGAGTCTACAAAATTTTTTAAAAACCCATTGGGTCACACCCTGACACCAAACCCCGACAAGGAAGCAATGCATTGGGCCCAATAACTTTGGGCTTGGACACTCGTTAATACTCACACCCAAATGGGCTTTGGCCCAACAAACCCTAAATGGGTCATTGGGCCATGAAACTTAACGGGCTTTGACTCACAAAACCAATAGGGGCCAATGGGCCATCATTTGATTATAGGGCATGCTGAACCGACCAAATAGGCCCCGGGCACCATACCTTAGAAGGCGTAAATTTACTAAATGAACTTTGATTTACTTAATTAAGCACGTGGAATTTTAACAATTATTTAAATTTTAAAATCATAAAACCCCGGCTCACCGGAACAAAAATTTTTAAACAAAACCATAACGTTTAATAGCAATTTAAGTATTTCAACAAAACATAATAAACGTAACCTTGTAAATTATAAAATATGACGATGACGACGACAAGTGTTGTTGAGAATCTTCGCGTTGAAGAGGACGTTGAATGTGACAACCTCGGTTTTTGGGCCAAGAAAATTTTTTATAAACCCATTGGGTCACACCCTGACACCGAACCCCGACAAGGAAGCCATGCATTTGGCCCACCAACTTTGGGCTTGGGCACTCATTAGTACTCACACCCAAATGGGCTTTGGGCCAACAAAACCTAAATGGGTCATTGGGCCATGAAACTTAACGGGCTTTGACTCACAAAACCAAAACGGGCCAATGGGCCATCATTTGATTATAGGGCATACTGAACCGACCAATTGGGCCCCGGGCACGATACCTTAGAAGACGTAAATTTACTAAATGAACTTTGATTTAATTAATTAAGAACGTGGAATTTTTACAATTACTAAAATTCTAAAATCATAAACCCCGGTTCACCGGAACAAAAATTGTTAAACAAAACCATAACGTTTAATAGCAATTTAAGTATATCAACAAAACATAATAAACGTAACCTTGTAAATTATAAAATATGATGACGACGACTACCACGAATGTTGTCGAGAATCTGCTCATTGAAGAGGACGTTGAATGTGACAACCCCGATTTTTGAGCCTACAAAATTTTTTAAAAAACCCATTGGGTCACACCCTGACACCCAACCCCGACAAGGAAGCATGCATAGGGCCAATAACTTGGGGCTTGGGCACTCGTTACACTCACACCCAATGGGCTTTGGCCCAACAAACCCTAAATGGGTCATTGGGCCATGAAACTTAACGGGCTTTGACTCATAAAACCAATACGGCCAATGGGCCATCATTTGATTATAGAGCACGCTGAACCGACCAAATGGGCCCCGGGCATGATACCTTAGATGGCGTAAATTTACTAAATAAACTTTGATTTACTTAATTAAGCACGTGGAATTTTAACAATTATTTAAATTTTAAAATCATAAACCCCGGTTCACTAGAACAAAAATTTTTAAACAAAACCATAACGTTTAATAGCAATTTAAGTATTTCAACAAAACATAATAAACGTAACCTTGTAAATTATAAATTATGACGACGACGACGAGTGTTGTCGAGAATCTGCTCTTTGAAGAGGGCGTTGAATGTGACAACCCCGGTTTTTGGGCCTAGAAATTTTTTAAAACCCATTGGGTCAGACCTGACACCGAACCCCGACAAGGAAGCCATGCATTGAGCCCAACAACTTTGGGCGTGGGCACTCGTTAATACTCACACCCAAATGGGCTTGGCACCAAACCCTAAACGGGTCAATAGGCTACGAAACTTAACGGGCTTTGACACACGAAACTAATACCGGCTAATGGGCCATCATATGATTATAGGGCATGCTGAACCTTCCAAATGGGCCCCGGGCATGATACCTTAGAAAAAGTAAATTTACTAAATGAACTTTGATTAATAATTAAGAACGTGGATTTTTACAATTACTAAAATTCTAAAATCATAAACCCCGGTTCACCGGAATAAAAATTGTTAAACAAAACCATAACGTTTAATAGCAATTTAAGTATATCAACAAAACATAATAAACGTAACCTTGTAAATTATAAAATATGATGACGACGACTACCACGAATGTTGTCGAGAATTTGCTCATTGAAGAGGACGTTGAATGTGACAACCCCGATTTTTGAGCCTACAAAATTTTTTAAAAACCCATTGGGTCACACCCTGACACCCAACCCCGACAAGGAAGCAATGCATAGGGCTCAATAACTTTGGGCTTGGGCACTCGTTAACACTCACACCCAAATGGGCTTTGGCCCAACAAACCCTAAATGGGTCATTGGGCCATGAAACTTAACGGGCTTTGACTCACAAAACCAATACGGGCCAATGGGCCATCATTTGATTATAGAGCACGCTGAACCGACCAAATGGGCCCCGGGCATGATACCTTAGATGGCGTAAATTTACTAAATAAACTTTGATTTACTTAATTAAGCACGTGGAATTTTAACAATTATTTAAATTTTAAAATCATAAACCCCGGTTCACTAGAACAAAAATTTTTAAACAAAACCATAACGTTTAATAGCAATTTAAGTATTTCAACAAAACATAATAAACGTAACCTTGTAAATTATAAATTATGACGACGACGACGAGTGTTGTCGAGAATCTGCTCTTTGAAGAGGGCGTTGAATGTGACAACCCCGGTTTTTGGGCCTAGAACTTTTTTTAAAAACCCATTGGGTCAGACTCTGACACCGAACCCCGACAAGGAAGCCATGCATTGAGCCCAACAACTTTGGGCGTGGGCACTCGTTAATACTCACACCCAAATGGGCTTTGGCACAACAAACCCTAAACGGGTCAATAGGCTACGAAACTTAACGGGCTTTGACACACGAAACTAATACCGGCTAATGGGCCATCATATGATTATAGGGCATGCTGAACCTTCCAAATGGGCCCCGGGCATGATACCTTAGAAAAAGTAAATTTACTAAATGAACTTTGATTTAATTAATTAAGAACGTGGAATTTTTACAATTACTAAAATTCTAAAATCATAAACCCCGGTTCACCGGAATAAAAATTGTTAAACAAAACCATAACGTTTAATAGCAATTTAAGTATATCAACAAAACATAATAAACGTAACCTTGTAAATTATAAAATATGATGACGACGACTACGACGAATGTTGACGAGAATCTGCTCGTTGAAGAGGACGTTGAATGTGACAACCCTGGTTTTTGAGCCTACAAATTTTTTTAAAAACCCATTAGGTCACACCCTGACACCAAACCCCTACAAGGAAGCAATGCATTGGGCCCAATAACTTTGGGCTTGGGCACTCGTTAATACTCACACCCAAATGGGCTTTGGCCCAACAAAGCCAAATGGGTCATTGGGCCGTGAAACTTAACGGGCTTTGACTCACAAACCAATACGGGCCAATGGGCCATCATTTGATTATAGAGCATGCTGAACCGACCAAATAAGCCCCGGGCACGATACCTTAGAAGGCGTAAATTTACTAAATGAACTTTGATTTAATTAATTAAGAACGTGGAATTTTTACAATTACTAAAATTCTAAAATCGTAAACCCCGGTTCACCGGAACAAAAATTGTTAAACAAAACCATAACGTTTAATAGCAATTTAAGTATATCAACAAAACATAATAAACGTAACCTTGTAAATTATAAAATATGATGACGACGACTACGACGAATGTTGTCGAGAATTTGCTCGTTGAAGAGGACGTTGAATGTGACAACCTCGGTTTTTGGGCCTAGAAAATTTTTTAAAAACCCATTGGGTCTGACACCGAACCCCGACAAGGAAGCCATGCATTGAGCCTAACAACTTTGGGCGTGGGCACTCGTTAATACTCACACCCAAATGGGCTTTGGCCCAACAAACCCTAAACGGGTCAATAGGCCACGAAACTTAACGGGCTTTGACACACGAAACTAATACCGGCTAATGGGCCATCATATGATTATAGGGCATGCTGAACCTTCCAAATGGGCCCCGGGCATGATACCTTAGAAAAATAAATTTTCTAAATGAACTTTGATTTAATTAATTAAGAACGTGGAATTTTTACAATTACTAAAATTCTAAAATCATAAACCCGGTTCACCGGAACAAAAATTGTTAAACAAAACCATAACGTTTAATAGCAATTTAAGTATATCAATAAAACATAATAACGTAACCTTGTAAATTATAAATTGATGACGACGACTACGACGAATGTTGTCGAGAATCTGCTCGTTGAGAGGACGTTGAATGTGACAACCCTGGTTTTTGAGCCTACAAATTTTTTTAAAAACCATTAGGTCACACCCTGACACCAACCCTACAAGGAAGCATGCATTGGGCCCAATAACTTTGGGCTTGGGCACTCGTTTAATACTCACACCCAAATGGGCTTTGGCCCAACAAAGCCAAATGGGTCATAGGGCTGTGAAACTTAACGGGCTTTGACTCACAAAACCAATACGGGCCAATGGGCCATCATTTGATTATAGAGCATGCTGAACCGCCAAATAATCCCTGGGCACGATACCTTAGAAGGCGTAAATTTACTAAATGAACTTTGATTTACTTAATTAAGCACGTGGAATTTTAACAATTATTTAAATTTAAAATCGTAAACCCCGGTTCACCGGAACAAAAATTTTTAAACAAATCCATAACGTTTAATAGCAATTTAAGTATTTCAACAAAACATAATAAACGCAACCTTGTAAATTATAAAATATGACGACAACAACGACAAGTGTTGTTGAGAATCTTCTCGTTGAAGAGGACGTTGAATGTGACAACCTCGGTTTTTGGGCCTAGAAAATTTTTTATAAACCCATTGGGTCACACCCTGACACCGAACCCCGACAAGGAAGCCATGCATTGGGCCCACCAACTTTGGGCTTGGGCACTCATTAATACTCACACCCAAATGGGCTTTGGCCCAACAAAACCTAAATGGGTCATTGGGCCATGAAACTTAACGGGCTTTGACTCACAAAACCAAAACGGGCCAATGGGCCATCATTTGATTATAGGGCATGCTGAACCGACCAAATGGGCCCCGGGCACGATACCTTAGAAGACGTAAATTTATTAAATGAACTTTGATTTAATTAATTAATAACGTGGAATTTTTATAATTACTAAAATTCAAAAATCATAAACCCCGGTTCACCGGAACAAAAATTGTTAAACGATACCATAACGTTTAATAGCAATTTAAGTATATCAACAAAACATAATAAACGTAACCTTGTAAATTATAAAATATGATGATGACGACTACGACGAATGTTGTCGAGAATCTGCTCGTTGAAGAGGACGTTGAATGTGACAACCCCGGATTTTGAGCCTACAAAATTTTTTAAAAACCCATTGGGTCACACCCTGACACCAAACCCCGACAAGGAAGCAATGCATTGGGCCCAATAACTTTTGGCTTGGGCACTCGTTAATACTCACACCCAAATGGGCTTTGGCCCAACAAACCCTAAATGGGTAATTGGGCCATGAAACTTAACGGGCTTTGACTCACAAAACCAAAACGGGCCAATGGGCCATCATTTGATTATAGGGCATGCTGAACCGACCAAATGGGCCCCGGGCACGATACCTTAGAAGACGTAAGTTTACTAAATGAACTTTGATTTAATTAATTAAGAACGTTGAATTTTTACAATTACTAAAATTCTAAAATCATAAACCCCGGTTCACCGGAACAAAAATTGTTAAACAAAACCATAACGTTTAATAGCAATTTAAGTATATCATCAAAACATATTAAACGTAACCTTGTAAATTATATAATATGATGACGACGACTACGACGAATGTTATCGAGAATCTGCTCGTTGAAGAGGACGTTGAATGTGACAACCCCGGTTTTTGAGCCTACAAAATTTTTTAAAAACCCATTGGGTCACACCCTGACACCAAACCCCGACAAGGAAGCAATGCATTGGGCCCAATAACTTTGGGCTTGGGCACTCGTTAATACTCACACCCAAATGGGATTTGGCCCAACAAACCCTAAATGGGTCATTGGGCCATGAAACTTAACGGGCTTTGACTCACAAAACCAATACGGGCCAATGGGCCATCATTTGATTATAGGGCATGCTGAAAACCGACCAAATGGGCCCCGGGCATGATACCTTAGAAGGCGAAATTTACTAAATGAACTTTGATTTACTTAATTAAGCACGTGGAATTTTAACAATTATTTAAATTTTAAAATCATAAACCCCGGTTCACCAGAACAAAAAATTTTAAACAAAACCATAACGTTTAATTGCAATTTAAGTATTTCAACAAAACATAATAAACATAACCTTGTAAATTATAAATTATAACAACGACGACGACGGGTGTTGTCGAGAATCTGCTTGTTGAAGAGGGCGTTGAATGTGACAACCCCGGTTTTTGGGCATTGAAAATTTTTTAAAAACCTATTGAGTCACACCCTGACACCGAACCCCGACAAGGAAGCCATGCATTGGGCCCAACAACTTGGGCTTGGGCACTCGTTAATACTAACACCCAAATGGGCTTTGGCCCAGCAAACCCTAAATGGGTCATTGGGCCATGAAACTTAACGGGCTTTGACTCACAAAACCAATACGGGCTAATGGGCCATCATTTGATTATACAGCATGCTGAACCGACCAAATGGGCCCCGGGCACGATACTTTAGAAGACGTAAATTTACTAATTGAACTATGATTTAATTAATTAAGCACGTGGAATTTTAAACATTATTAAAATTCTAAAATCATAAACCCCGGTTCACCGGAGCAAAAATTGTTAAACAAAACCATAACGTTTAATAGAAATTTAAGTATATCAACAAAACATAATAAATGTAAACTTGTAAATTATAAAATATGACGATGACGACGAGTGTTGTCGAGAATCTGCTCTTTGAAGAGGATGTAGAATGTTACAACCCTGGTTTTTGGGCCTAGAAAATTTTTTAAAAACCCATTGGGTCACACCCTGACATCGAACCTCGACAAGGAAGCCATGCATTGGGCCCAACAACTTTGGGCTTGGGCACTCTTTAATACTCACACCCAAATGGGCTTTGGCCCAACAAACCCTAAATGGGTCATTGGGCTATGAAACTTAACGGGCTTCGACTCACAGAACCAATACGGGCCAATGGGCCATCATTTAATTATAGGGCATGCTGAACCGACCAAATGGGCCCCGGCACGATACCTTAGAAGACGAAATTTACTAAATGAACTTTGATTTAATTAATTAAGCACGTGGAATTTTAACAGTTATTAAAATTCTAAATTCATAAACCCCGGTTCACCGGAAAAAATTGTTAAACAAAACCATAATGTTTAATAGCAATTTAATATATATCAAACAAAACATAAAACATAACCTTGTAAATTATAAAATACAATGACGACGACGACGACGAATGTTGTCGAGAATCTGCTCGTTGAAGAGGATGTTGAATGTGACAACCTCGGTTTTTGGGCCTATAAAACTTATTGAAAACCCATTGGGTCACACCCTGACACCGAACCCCGACAAGGAAGCCATGCATTGGCCCCAACAACTTTGGGCTCGGGCACTCGTTAATACTCACACCCAAATGGGCTTTGGCCCAACAAACCCTAAATGGGTCATTGGGCTATGAAACTTAACGGGCTTTGACTCACAAAACCAACACGGGCCAATGGGCCATCATTTGATTATAGGGCATGCTGAACCGCCAAATGGCCAGGTACGATACCTTAGAAGACGTAAATTTACTAAATAAACTTTGATTTAATTAATTAAGCACGTGGAATTTTAACAGTTATTAAAATTCTAAAATCATAAACCCCGGTTCACTAGAACAAAATTTTTAAAACAAAACCATAATGTTTAATAGCAATTTAAGTATATCAACAAAACTAATAAACGTAACCTTGTATATTATAAAATATGACGACGACGACGAATCTTGTCGAGAATCTGCTCGTTGAAGATGATGTTGAATGTGACAACCCCGGTTTTGGGCCTAGAAATTTTTTTTAAAACCCATTGGGTCACACCCTGCACAGCAAACCCCGACAAGGAGCCATGCATCTGGCCCAACAACTTGGGCATGGGCACTCATTAATACTCACACCCAAATAGGCTTTGGCCCAACAAACCCTAAATGGGTCATTGGGCTATAAAACGTAACGTGCTTTGACTCAAAAAATCAATACGGGCCAATGGGCTATCATTTGATTAAAGGGCATGTTGAACCGACCAATTGGGCCCCGGGCACGATACCTTAGAAGACGTAAATTTACTAAATAAACTTTGATTTACTTAATTAAGCACGTAAAATTTTAACAATTATTAAAATTCTAAAATCATAAACCCCGGTTCACCGGAACAAAAATTTTTAAACAAAACCAACGTTTAATAGCAATTTAAGTATATCAACAAAACATAATAAACGTAACCTTGTAAATTATAAAATACGACGACGACGATGATGAATTTTGTGGAGAATCTACTCGTTGAAGAGGACGTTGAATGTGACGACCCCGGTTTTTGGGCCTAGAAATTTTTTAAAAACCCATTGGGTAACAACCTGACACTGAACCCCGACAAGGAAGCCATGCATTGGGCCCAACAACTTTGAGCTTGGGCACTCGTTAATACTCACACCCAAATGGGCTTTGGCCCAACAAACCCTAAATAGGTCATTATGCCATGAAACTTAACGGGCTTTGACTCACAAAACCAATACGGGCCAATGGGCCATCATTTTATTATAGGGCATGCTGAACCGACCAAATGGGCCCCGGGCACGATAATTTAGAGAACGTAAATTTACTAAATGAACTTTGATTTAATTAATTAAGTACGGGGACTTTTAACAATTATTAAAATTCTAAAATCATAAACCTCGGTACACCGGAAAAAAAATTGTTAAACAAAACCATAACGTTTAATAGCAATTTAAGTATATCAACAAAACATAATAAACGTAACCATGTAAATTATAAAACACAACGACGACGACGAATGATGTGTCGAAAATCTGCTCATTGAAGAGGATGTTGAATGTGACAACCTCGGTTTTTGGGCCTAGTAAATTTTTTGAAAACCCATTGGGTCACACCCTGACACCGAACCCCGACAAGGAAGCCATGCATTGGGGCAACAACTTTGGGCTTGGGCACTCGTTAATACTCACACCCAAATGGGCTTTGGCCCAACAAACCTTAAATGGGTCATTGGTCCATGAAACTTAACGGGCTTTGACTCACAAACCAATACGGGCCAATGGGCCATTATTTGATTATAGGGCATGCTGAACCGACCAAATGGGCCCCGGGCACGATACCTTAGAAGACGTAAATTTACTAAATGAACTTTGATTTAATTAATTAAGCACGTGGAATTTTAACAGTTATTAAAATTCTTAAATCATAAACTCCGGTTCACCGGAACAAAAATTTTTAAACAAAACCATAATGTTTAATAGCAATTTAAGTATATCAACAAAACATAATAAACGTAACCTTGTAAATTATAAAATACGACGACGACGACGCGACGAAGACGACCACCATGAATGTTGTCGTGAATCTGCTCGTTGAAAAGGACGTTGAATGTGACAACCCCGGTTTTTGGGCCTAGAAATTTTTTTAAAAACCCATTGGGTCACACCCTGACACCGTACCCCAAGAAGGAAGCCATGCATTGGGCCCAACAAATTTGGGCTTGGACTCTCGTTAATACTCACACCCAAATGGGCTTTGGCCCAACAGACCCTTAATGGGTCATTGGGCCATAAAACTTAACGTGCTTTGACTCAAAAAACCAATACGGGCCAATGGGCCATCATTTGATTATAGGGCATGTTGAACCGACCAAATGGGCCCCGGGCACGATACCTTAGAAGACGTAAATTTACTAAATGAACTTTAATTTAATTAATTAAGCACGTGGAATTTTAACAATTATTAAAATTATAAAATCATAAACCCCCGGTTCACCGAAACAAAAATTGTTTAAACAAAACCATAACGTTTAATAGCAATTTAAGTATATCAACAAAACATAATAAACGTAACCTTGTAAATTATTAAAAAATACAACGATCACGACTGTTGTCGAGAATCTGCCGTTGAAGAGGATGTTGAAAGTGACATACCCGGTTTTTTTGGCCTAGAAATTTTTTTAAAAAACCCATTGCGTCACACCCTGACACCGAACCCCCCGACAATGAAGCCATGCATTGAGCCCAAGAACTTTGAGCTTGGGCACTCGTTAATACTCACACCCAAATGGGCTTTGGCCCAACAAACCTAAATAGGTCATTGGGCCATGACACTTAACGGGCTTTGACTCACAAAACCCAATACGGGCCAATGGCCATCATTTAATTATAGGGCATGCTGAATCGAAAATGGGCCCCGGGACGATACCTTAGAGAACATAAATTTACTAAATGAACTTTGATTTAATTATTAAGCACGGAGAATTTTAACAATTATTAAATTAAAAATTCTAATTCATAACCCCGGTTCACCGGAAAAAAAAATTTGTTAAACAAAACCATAATGTTTAATAGCAATTTAGTATATCAACAAAAACATAATAAACATAACCTTGTAAATTATAAAATACAATGACGACGACGACGACGAATGTTGTCGAGAATCTGCTCGTTGAAGAGGATGTTGAATGTGACAACCTCGGATTTTGGGCCTATAAAACTTTTGAATACCCATTGGGTCACACCCTG
Organism: Flaveria sonorensis; assembly: GCA_025506505.1. Lineage (NCBI taxonomy): Eukaryota > Viridiplantae > Streptophyta > Magnoliopsida > Asterales > Asteraceae > Flaveria > Flaveria sonorensis. Next base: position 12,701 of record JACCIY010000111.1, read on the forward strand.
ACACCGAACCCCGACAAGGAAGCCATGCATTGGCCCCAACAACTTTGGGCTCGGGCACTCGTTAATACTCACACCCAAATGGGCTTTGGCCCAACAAACCCTAAATGGGTCATTGGGCTATGAAACTTAACGGGCTTTGACTCACAAAACCAACACGGGCCAATGGGCCATCATTTGATTATAGGGCATGCTGAACCGCCAAATGGGCCCAGGCACGATACCTTAGAAGACGTAAATTTACTAAATGAACTTTGATTTAATTAATTAAGCACGTGGAATTTTAACAGTTATTAAAATTCTAAAATCATAAACCCCGGTTCACTAGAACAAAAATTTTAAAACAAAACCATAACATTTAATAGGAAATTAAGTATATCAACAAAACATAATAAACGTAACCTTGTAAATTATAAAATAAAACGACGACGACGCGACGACGACGACGCGACGACGACGACTACGACGAATGTTGTCGAGAATCTACTCGTTGAAGAGGACGTTGAATGTTACAACCCCGGTTTTTAGGCCTAGAAAAGTTTTAAAAAACCCATTGGGTCACACCCTGACACCGAACCCCGAGAAGGAAGCCATGCAATGGGCCCAAAAACTTTGGGCTTTGACATACGTTAATACTCACACCCAAATGGGCTTTGGCCCAACAATCCCTAAATGCATCATTGGGCCATGAAACATAACGGGCTTTGACTCACAAAAACAATACGGGCCAATGGGCCATCATTTGATTATACGGCATGCTGAACCGACCAAATGGGCCCCGGGCACGATACCTTAGAAGACGTAAATTTACTAAATGAACTTTGATTTAATTAATTAAGCACGTGGAATTTTAACAATTATTAAATTCTAAAATTATAAATCCCGTTCACCGAACAAAAATTTTTAAACAAAACCATAACGTTTAATAGGAATTTAAGTATATCCACAAAACATATAAATGTAACCTTGTAAATTATAAAATACGACGACGACGACGATGAATGTTGTCGGGAATCTGCTCGTTAGAAGGACGTTGAATGTGACAACCCTGGTTTTTGGGCCTAGAAAATTTTTAAAAAACCATTGGGTCCACACCCTGACACCGAACCCCGACAAGGAAGCCATGCATTGGGCCCAACACAACTGAGCTTGGGCGCTCGTTAATACTCACACCCAATGGGCTTTGGCCCCAAACCCTAAATGGGTCATTGGGCCGTGAAACTTAACGGGCTTTGACTCACAAAACCAATAATGACCAATGGGCCATCATTTGATTATAGGGCATGCAGAACCGACCAAATTGGCCCGGGCCGATACCTTAGAGAGCATAATTTACTAAATGAACTTTGATTTAATTAATTAAGTACGGAGAATTTTAACAATTATGAGAATTCTAAAATCATAAATCTCGGTTCACCGGAACAAAAATTGTTAAACAAAACCATAACGTTTAATAGCAATTAAGTATATCCACAAAACATAATAAATGTAACCTTGTAATTATAAAATAAAAGGAAGATGACGACGACGAATGTTGTCGAGAATTTGCTCGTTGAAGAGGACGTTGAATGTGACAACCCCGGTTTTTGGGCCTAGAAATTTTTTTAAAAACCCATTGGGTCACACCTGACACCGAACACCAACAAGGAAGCCATGTAATGGCCCAACAACTTTGGCTTGGGCACTCGTTAATACTCATACCCCAACACACCCCTAAATGCATCATTGGGCCATGAAACTTAACGGCTTTGACTCACAAAACCAATACGGGCCAATGGGCCATCATTTGATTATAGGGCATGCTGAACCTACCAAATGGGCCCGGGCACGATACCTTAGAAGACGTAAATTTACTAAATGAACTTTGATTTAATTAATTAAGCACGTGGAATTTTAACAATTATTAAAATTCTAAATTATAATTCCCGGTTCCCGGAACAAAAATTTTTAAACAAAACCATAACGATTAATAGGATTTAAGTATATCCACAAAACATATAAATGTAACCTTGTAAATTATAAAATACGACGACGACGACGATGAATGTTGTCGGGAATCTGCTCGTTAAGAGGACGTTGAATGTGACAACCCTGGTTTTTGGGCCTAGAAAATTTTTAAAAACCCATTGGGTCACACCCTGACACCGAACCCCGACAAGGAAGCCATGCATTGGGCCCAACAACTTTGAGCTTGGGCGCTCGTTAATACTCACACCCAGATGGGCTTTGCCCAACAAACCTAAATGGGTCATTGCCGTGAAACTTAACGGGCTTTGACTCACAAAACCAATAATGACCAATGGGCCATCATTTGATTATAGGGCATGCTGAACCGACCAAATTGGCCCCGGGCCCGATACCTTAGAGAGCATAAATTTACTAAATAAACTTTGATTTAATTATTAAGTACGGAAATTTTAACAATTATGAGAATTCTAAAATCATAAATCTCGGTTCACCGAAAAAAATCTTTAATCAAAACCATAACGTTTAATAGCAAATTAAGTATATCCACAAAACATAATAAATGTAACCTTGTAAATTATAAATAAAACGACGATGACGACGACGAATGTTGTCGAGAATTTGCTCGTTGAAGAGGACGTTGAAATGTGACAACCCCGGTTTTTGGGCCTAGAAATTTTTTTAAAAACCCATTGGGTCACACCCTGACATCGAACAACGACAACAAAGCCATGCATTGGGCCAACAACTTTGACCTTGGGCACTCGTTAATACTCACACCCAAATGGACTTTGGCCCAACAACCCTAAATGGTTCATTGGGCCAAGAAACTTAACGGACTTTGACTCACAAAACCAATAATGCCAATGGGCCATCAGTTGATTATAGGGCATGCTGAACCGACCAATAGGCCGCGGGCACGATACCTTAGAGAACGTAAATTTACTAAATGAACTTTGATTTAATTAATTAAGTACGGGGAATTTTAACAATTATTAAAATTCTAAAATCATAAACCCGGTACACCTGAAAAAAATTGTTAAACAAACACCATAACGTTTAATAGGAAATTAAGTATATCAACAAAACATAATAAACGTAACCTTGTAAATTATAATAAAAAACGAGGATGACGACGACGAATGTTGTCGAGAATCTGCTAGTTGAAGAGGATGTTGAATGTGACAACCCTACTTTTTGCTTGGGCCTAGAAATTTTTTTAAAAACCCATTGGGTCACACCCTGACACCGAACTCCAACAAGGAAGCCATGTAATGGGCCAACAACTTTGGCTTGGGCACTCGTTAATACTCATACCCCAACAACCCTAAATGCATCATTGGCCATGAAACTTAACGGGCTTTGACTCACAAAACTATACGGGCCAATGGGCCATCATTTGATTATAGGGCATGCTGAACCGACCAAATGGGCCCCGGGCACGATACCTTAGAAGACGTAAATTTACTAAATGAACTTTGATTTAATTAATTAAGCACGTGGAATTTTAACAATTATTAAAATTCTTAAATCATAAACTCCGGTTCATCGGAACAAAAATTTTTAAACAAAACCATAATGTTTAATAGCAATTTAAGTATATCAACAAAACATAATAAACGTAACCTTGTAAATTATAAAATACGACGACGACGACGCGACGAAGACGGCGACCATGAATGTTGTCGTGAATCTGCTCGTTGAAAAGGACGTTGAATGTGACAACCCCGGTTTTTGGGCCTAGAAAATTTTTTAAAAACCCATTGGGTCACACCATGACACCGTACCCCAAGAAGGAAGCCATGCATTGGGCCTAACAAATTTGGGCTTGGACACTCGTTAATACTCACACCCAAATGGGCTTTGGCCCAACAGACCCTTAATGGGTCATTGGGCCATAAAACTTAACGTGCTTTGACTCCAAAAAACCAATACGGGCAATGGGCCATCATTTGATTATAGGGCATGTTGAACCGACCAAATGGGCCCGGGCCGATACCTTAGAAGACGTAAATTTACTAAATGAACTTTGATTTAATAAATTAAGCACGTGGAATTTTAACAATTATTAAAATTATAAAATCATAAACCCCGGTTCACCGGAACAAAAATTGTTAAACAAAACCATAACGTTTAATAGCAATTTAAGTATATCAACAAAACATAATAAACGTAACCTTGTAAATTATAAAATACAACGATCACGACTGTTGTCGAGAATCTGCCCGTTGAAGAGGATGTTGAAAGTGACATACCCGGTTTTTTGGGCCTAGAAATTTTTTTAAAAACCCATTGCGTCACACCCTGACACCGAACCCCGACAAGGAAGCCATGCATTGAGCCCAAGAACTTTGAGCTTGGGCATTTGTTAATACTCACACCCAAATGGGCTTTGGCCCAACAAACCCTAAATAGGTCATTGGGCCATGACACTTAACGGGCTTTGACTCACAAAACCAATACGGGCCAATGGGCCATCATTTAATTATAGGGCATGCTGAATCGAAAAAATGGGCCCCGGGAACGATACCTTAGAGAACATAAATTTACTAAATGAACTTTGATTTAATTAATTAAGCACGGAGAATTTTAACAATTATTAAAATTCTAAATTCATAAACCCCGGTTCACCGGAAAAAAAATTGTTAAACAAAACCATAATGTTTAATAGCAATTTAAGTATATCAACAAAACATAATAAACATAACCTTGTAAATTATAAAATACAATGACGACGACGACGACGAATGTTGTCGAGAATCTGCTCGTTGAAGAGGATGTTGAATGTGACAACCTCGGTTTTTGGGCCTATAAAACTTTTTGAATACCCATTGGGTCACACCCTGACACCGAACCCCGACAAGGAAGCCATGCATTGGCCCCAACAACTTTGGGCTCGGGCACTCGTTAATACTCACACCCAAATGGGCTTTGGCCCAACAAACCCTAAATGGGTCATTGGGCTATAAAACTTAACGGGCTTTGACTCACAAAAGCAACACGGGCCAATGGGCCATCATTTGATTATAGGGCATGCTGAACCGCCAAAATGGGCCCAGGCACGATACCTTAGAAGACGTAAATTTACTAAATGAACTTTGATTTAATTAATTAAGCACGTGGAATTTTAACAGTTATTAAAATTCTAAAATCATAAACCCCGGTTCACTAGAACAAAAATTTTAAAACAAAACCATAACGTTTAATAGGAAATTAAGTATATCAACAAAACATAATAAACGTAACCTTGTAAATTATAAAATAAAACGACGATGACGCGACGACGACGACTACGACGAATGTTGTCGAGAATCTACTCGTTGAAGAGGACGTTGAATGACAACCCGGTTTTTAGGCCTAGAAAAGTTTTAAAAAACCCATGGGTCACACCCTGACACCGAACCCGAGAAGGAAGCCTGCAATGGGCCCAAAAACTTTGGGCTTTGACATACGTTAATACTCACACCCAAATGGGCTTTGGCCCAACAATCCCTAAATGCATCATTGGGCCATGAAACATAACGGGCTTTGACTCACAAAAACAATACGGGCCAATGGGCCATCATTTGATTATAGGGCATGCTGAACCGACCAAATGGGCCCCGGGCACGATACCTTAGAAGACGTAATTTTAGTAAATGAACTTTGATTTAATTAATTAAGCACGTGGAATTTTAACAATTATTAAAATTGTAAAATTATAAATCCCGGTTCACCGGAACAAAAATTTTTAAACAAAACCATAACGTTTAATAGGAATTTAAGTATATCCACAAAACATAATAAATGTAACCTTGTAAATTATAAAATACGATGACGACGACGATGAATGTTGTCGGGAATCTGCTCGTTTAAGAGGACGTTGAATGTGACAACCCTGGTTTTTGGGCCTAGAAAATTTTTTAAAAACCCATTGGGTCACACCCTGACACCGAACCCCGACAAGGAAGCCATGCATTGGGCCCAACAACTTTGAGCTTGGGCGCTCGTTAATACTCACACCCAAATGGGCTTTGGCCCAACAAACCCTAAATGGGTCACTGGGCCGTGAAACTTAACGGGCTTTGACTCACAAAACCAATAATGACCAATGGGCCATCATTTGATTATAGGGCATGCAGAACCGACCAAATTGGCCCCGGGCCCGATACCTTAGAGAGCATAAATTTACTAAATGAACTTTGATTTAATTAATTAAGTATGGAGAATTTTAACAATTATGAGAATTCTAAAATCATAAATCTCGGTTCACCGGAACAAAAATTTTTAAACAAAACCATAACTTTTAATAGCAAATTAAGTATATCCACAAAACATAATAAATGTAACCTTGTAAATTATAAAATAAAACGACGATGACGACGACGAATGTTGTCGAGAATTTGCTCGTTGAAGAGGACGTTGAATGTGACAACCCCGGTTTTTGGGCCTAGAAATTTTTTTAAAAACCCATTGGGTTACACCCTGACACCGAACTCCAACAAGGAAGCCATGTAATGGGCCCAACAACTTTTGGCTTGGGCACTCGTTAATACTCATACCCCAACAAACCCTAAATGCATTATTGGGCCATGAAACTTAACGGGCTTTGACTCACAAAACCAATACGGGCCAATGGGCCATCATTTGATTATAGGGCATGCTGAACCGACCAAATGGGCCCGGGCACGATACCTTAGAAGACGTAAATTACTAAATGAACTTTGATTTAATTAATTAAGCACGTGGAATTTTAACAATTATTAAAATTCTAAAATTATAAATCCGGTTCACCGGAACAAAAATTTTAAACAAAACCATAACGTTTAATAGGATTTAAGTATATCCACAAAACATAATAAATGTAACCTTGTAAATTATAAAATACGACGACGACGACGATGAATGTTGTCGGGAATCTGCTCGTTTAAGAGGACGTTGAATGTGACAACCCTGGTTTTTGGGCCTAGAAATTTTTTTAAAAACCCATTGGGTCACACCCTGACACCGAACCCCGACAAGGAAGCCATGCATTGGGCCCAACAACTTTGAGCTTGGGCGCTCGTTAATACTCACACCCAAATGGGCTTTGGCCCAACAAACCCTAAATGGGTCATTGGGCCGTGAAACTTAACGGGCTTTGACTCACAAAACCAATAATGACCAATGGGCCATCATTTGATTATAGGGCATGCTGAACCGACCAAATTGGCCCCGGGCCCGATACCTTAGAGAGCATAAATTTACTAAATAAACTTTGATTTAATTAATTAAGTACGGAGAATTTTAACAATTATGAGAATTCTAAAATCATAAACCCCGGTACACCGGAAAAAAAATCGTTAAACAAAACCATAACGTTTAATAGCAAATTAAGTATATCAACAAAACATAATAAACGTAACCTTGTAAATTATAAAATAAAACGACGATGACGACGACGAATGTTGTCGAGAATTTGCTCGTTGAAGAGGACGTTGAATGTGACAACCCCGGTTTTTGGGCCTAGAAATGTTTTTAAAAACCCATTGGGTCACACCCTGACATCGAACAACGACAACAAAGCAATGCATTGGGCCCAACAACTTTGACCTTGGGCACTCGTTAATACTCACACCCAAATGGACTTTGGCCCAACAAACCCTAAATGGGTCATTGGGCCAAGAAACTTAACGGGCTTTGACTCACAAAACCAATAATGGCCAATGGGCCATCAGTTGATTATAGGGCATGCTGAACCAACCAAATGGGCCGCGGGCACGATACCTTAGAGAACGTAAATTTACTAAATGAACTTTGATTTAATTAATTAAGTACGGGGAATTTTAACAATTATTAAAATTCTAAAATCATAAACCCCGGTACACCTGAAAAAAAATTGTTAAACAAAACCATAACGTTTAATAGGAAATTAAGTATATCAACAAAACATAATAAACGTAACCTTGTAAATTATAATATAAAACGACGATGACGACGACGAATGTTGTTGAGAATCTGCTAGTTGAAGAGGATGTTGAATGTGACAACCTTGCTTTTTGGGCCTAGAAATTTTTTTAAAAACCCATTGGGTCACACCCTGACACCGAACTCCAACAAGGAAGCCATGTAATGGGCCCAACAACTTTGGGCTTGGGCACTCGTTAATACTCATACCCCAACAAACCCTAAATGCATCATTCGGCCATGAAACTTAACGGGCTTTGACTCACAAAACCAATACTGGCCAATGGGCCATCATTTGATTATAGGGCATGCTGAACCGACCAAATGGGCCCCGGGCACGATACCCTAGAAGACGTAAATTTACTAAATGAACTTTGATTTAATTAATTAAGCACGTGGAATTTTAACAATTATTAAAATTCTAAAATTATAAATCCCGGTTCGCCGGAACAAAAATTTTTAAACAAAAACCATAACGTTTAATAGAATTTAAGTATATCCACAAAACATAATAAATGTAACCTTGTAAATTATAAAATACGACGACGACGACGATGAATGTTGTCGGGAATCTGCTCGTTTAAGAGGACGTTGAATGTGACAACCCTGGTTTTGAGCCTAGAAAATTTTTAAAAACCCATTGGGTCACACCCTGACACCGAACCCCGACAAGAAAGCCATGCATTGGGCCCAACAACTTTGAGCTTCGGCGCTCGTTAATACTCACACCCAAATGGGCTTTGGCCCAAAAAACCCTAAATGGGTCATTGGGCCGTGAAACTTAACGGGCTTTGACTCACAAAACCAATAATGACCAATGGGCCATCATTTGATTATAGGGCAAGCTGAACCGACCAAATTGGCCCCGGGCCCGATACCTTAGAAAGCATAAATTTACTAAATAAACTTTGATTTAATTAATTAAGTAAGGAGAATTTTAACAATTATGAGAATTCTAAAATCATAAACCCCGGTACACCGGAAAAAAATCGTTAAACAAAACCATAACGTTTAATAGCAAATTAAGTATATCAACAAAACATAATAAACGTAACCTTGTAAATTATTAAATAAAACGACGATGACGACCACGAATGTTGTCGAGAATCTGCTCGTTGAAGAGGACGTTGAATGTGACAACCCCGGTTTTTGGACCTAGAAATGTTTTAAAAACCCATTGGGTCACACCCTGACATCGAACAACGACAACAAAGCCATGCATTGGGCCCAACAACTTTGACCTTGGGCACTCGTTAATACTCACACCCAAATGGACTTTGGCCCAACAAACCCTAAATGGGTCATGGGGCCAAGAAACTTAACGGACTTTGACTCACAAAACCAATAATGGCCAATGGGCCATCAGTTGATTATAGGGCATGCTGAACCGACCAAATGGGCCTCGGGCACGATACCTTAGAGAACGTAAATTTACTAAATGAACTTTGATTTAATTAATTAAGTACGGGGAATTTTAACAATTATTAAAATTCTAAAATCATAAACCTTGGTACACCTGAAAAAAAATTGTTAAACAAAACCATAACGTTTATTAGGAAATTAAGTATATCAACAAAACATAATAAACGTAACCTTGTAAATTATAATATAAAACGACGATGACGACGACGAATGTTGTCGAGAATCTGCTAGTTGAAGAGGATGTTGAATGTGACAACCTTGCTTTTTGGGCCTAGAAATTTTTTTAAAAACCCATTGGGTCACACCCTGACACCGAACTCCAACAAGGAAGCCATGTAATGGGCCCAACAACTTTGGGCTTGGGCACTCGTAATACTCATACCCCAACAAACCCTAATGCATCATTGGGCCATGAACTTAACGGGCTTTGACTCACAAAACTAATACGGGCCAATGGGCCATCATTTGATTATAGGGCATGCTGAACCGACCAAATAGGCCCGGGCACGATACCTTAGAAGACGTAAATTTACTAAATGAACTTTGATTTAATTAATTAAGCACGTGGAATTTTAACAATTATTAAAATTCTAAAATTATAAATCCCGGTTCACCGGAACAAAAATTTTTAAACAAAACCATAACGTTTAATAGGAATTTAAGTATATCCACAAAACATAATAAATGTAACCTTGTAAATTATAAAATACGACGACGACGATGATGAATGTTGTCGGGAATCCGCTCGTTTAAGAGGACGTTGAATGTGACAACCCTGGTTTTTGGGCCTAGAAAATTTTTTAAAAACCCATTGGGTCACACCCTGACACCGAACCCCGACAAGGAAGCCATGCATTGGGCCCAACAACTTTGAGCTTGGGCGCTCGTTAATACTCACACCCAAAGGGCTTTGGCCCAACAAACCCTAAATGGGTCATTGGGCCGTGAAACTTAACGGGCTTTGACTCACAAAACCAATAATGACCAATGGGCCATCATTTGATTATAGGGCATGCTGAACCGACCAAATTGGCCCCGGGCCCGATACCTTAGAGAGCATAAATTTACTAAATGAACTTTGATTTAATTAATTAAGTACGGAGAATTTTAACAATTATGAGAATTCTAAAATCATAAACCCGGTACACCGAAAAAAAAATCGTTTTAAACAAAACCATAACGTTTAATAGCAAATTAAGTATATCAACAAAACATAAACGTAACCTTGTAAATTATAAAATAAAACGACGATGACGACGACGAATGTTGTCGAGAATCTGCTAGTTGAAGAGGATGTTGAATGTGCCAACCTCGGTTTTTGGGCCTAGAAATTTTTTTAAAAACCCATTGGGTCACACCCTGACACCAAAACCCAACAAGGAAGCCATGCATTAGGCCCAACAACTTTGGGCTTGGGCACTCGTTAATACTCATACCCCAACAAACCCTAAATGCATCATTGGGCCATGAAACTTAACGGGCTTTCACTCAAAAAACCAATACGGGCCAATGGACATGATACCTTAGAAGACGTAAATTTTCTAAATGAACTTTGATTTAATTAATTAAGCATGGGGAATTTAACAATTATTAAAATTCTAAAATCATAAACCCCGGTTCACGGAAAAAAAATTGTTAAACAAAACCATAATGTTTAATAGCAATTAAGTATATCAACAACACATAATAAACGTAAACATGTAAATTATGAAATACGACGACGACGACGACGACGACGAATGTTGTCGAGAATCTACTCGTTGAAGAGGATGTTGAATGTGACAACCCTGGTTTTTGGGCCTAGAAAATTTTTTAAAAACCCGTTGGGTCACACCTGACACCGAACCCCGACAAGGAAGCCATGTAATGGGCCCAACAACTTTTGGCTTGGGCACTCGTTAATACTCATACCCCAACAAACCCTAAATGCATCATTGGGCCATGAAACTTAACGGGCTTTGACTCACAAAACCAATACGGGCCAATGGGCCATCATTTGATTATAGGGCATGCTGAACCGACCAAATGGGCCCCGGGCACGATACCTTAGAAGACGTAAATTTACTAAATGAACTTTGATTTAATTAATTAAGCACGTGGAATTTTAACAATTATTAAAATTCTAAAATTATAAATCCCGGTTCACCGGAACAAAAATTTTAAACAAAACCATAACGTTTAATAGAATTTAAGTATATCCACAAAACATAATAAATGTAACCTTGTAAATTATAAAATACGACGACGACGACGATGAATGTTGTCGGAATCTGCTCGTTTATGAGGACGTTGAATGTGACAACCCTGGTTTTTGGGCCTAGAAATATTTTTAAAAACCCATTGGGTCACACCTGACACCGAACCCCGACAAGGAAGCCATGCATTGGGCCCAACAACTTTGAGCTTGGGCGCTCGTTAATACTCACACCCAAATGGGCTTTGGCCAACAAACCCTAAATGGGTCATTGGGCCGTGAAACTTAACGGGCTTTGACTCACAAAACCAATAATGACCAATGGGCCATCATTTGATTATAGGGCATGCTGAACCGACCAAATTGGCCCGGGCCCGATACCTTAGAGAGCATAAATTTACTAAATAAACTTTGATTTAATTAATTAAGTACGGAGAATTTTAACAATTATGAGAATTCTAAAATCATAAACCCCGGTACACCGGAAAAAAACGTTAAACAAAACCATAACGTTTAATAGCAAATTAAGTATATCAACAAAACATAATAAACGTAACCTTGTAAATTATAAAATAAAACGACGATGACGACGACGAATGTTGTCGAGAATTTGCTCGTTGAAGAGGACGTTGAATGTGACAACCCGGTTTTTGGGCCTAGAAATGTTTTAAAAACCCATTGGGTCACACCCTGACATCGAACAACGACAACAAAGCCACGCATTGGGCCCAACAACTTTGACTTGGGCACTCGTTAATACTCACACCCAAATGGACTTTGGCCTAACAAACCCTAAATGGGTCATTGGGCCAAGAAACTTAACGGACTTTGACTCACAAAACCAATAATGGCCAATGGGCCATCAGTTGATTATAGGGCATGCTGAACCGACCAAATGGGCCGCGGGCACGATACCTTAGAGAACGTAAATTTACTAAATGAACTTTGATTTAATTAATAAGTACGGGGAATTTAACAATTATTAAAATTCTAAAATCATAAACCCCGGTACACCTGAAAAAAAATTGTTAAACAAAACCATAACGTTTAATAGGAAATTAAGTATATCAACAAAAATAATAAACGTAACCTTGTAAATTATATATAAAACGACGATGACGACGACGAATGTTGTTGAGAATCTACTAGTTGAAGAGGATGTTGAATGTGACAACCTTGCTTTTTGGGCCTAGAAATTTTTTTAAAAACCCATTGGGTCACACCCTGACACCGAACTCCAACAAGGAAGCCATGTAATGGGCCCAACAACTTTGGGCTTGGGCACTCGTTAATACTCATACCCAACAAACCCTAAATGCATCATTCGGCCATGAAACTTAATGGGCTTTGACTCACAAAACCAATACTGGCCAATGGGCCATCATTTGATTATAGGGCATGCTGAACCGACCAAATGGGCCCGGGCACGATACCCTAGAAGACGTAAATTTACTAAATGAACTTTGATTTAATTAATTAAGCACGTGGAATTTTAACAATTATTAAAATTCTAAATTATAAATCCCGGTTGCCGGAACAAAATTTTTAAACAAAACCATAACGTTTAATAGGAATTTAAGTATATCCACAAAACATAATAAATGTAACCTTGTAAATTATAAAATACGACGACGACGACGATGAATGTTGTCGGGAATCTGCTCGTTTAAGAGGACGTTGAATGTGACAACCCTGGTTTTTGAGCCTAGAAAATTTTTTAAAAACCCATTGGGTCACACCCTGACACCGAACCCCGACAAGAAAGTCATGCATTGGGCCCAACAACTTTGAGCTTCGGCGCTCGTTAATACTCACACCCAAATGGGCTTTGGCCCAAAAAACCCTAAATGGGTCATTGGGCCGTGAAACTTAACGGGCTTTGACTCACAAAACCAATAATGACCAATGGGCCATCATTTGATTATAGGGCAAGCTGAACCGACCAAATTGGCCCCGGGCCCGATACCTTAGAAAGCATAAATTTACTAAATAAACTTTGATTTAATTAATTAAGTAAGGAGAATTTTAACAATTATGAGAATTCTAAAATCATAAACCCCGGTACACCGGAAAAAAAAAGTTAAACAAAACCATAACGTTTAATAGCAAATTAAGTATATCAACAAAACATAATAAACGTAACCTTGTAAATTATTAAATAAAACGACGATGACGACCACGAATGTTGTCGAGAATCTGCTCGTTGAAGAGGACGTTGAATGTGACAACCCCGGTTTTTGGGCCTAGAAATGTTTTAAAAACCCATTGGGTCACACCCTGACATCGAACAACGACAACAAAGCCATGCATTGGGCCCAACAACTTTGACCTTGGGCACTCGTTAATACTCACACCCAAATGGACTTTGGCCCAACAAACCCTAAATGGGTCATTGGGCCAAGAAACTTAACGGACTTTGACTCACAAAACCAATAATGGCCAATGGGCCATCAGTTGATTATAGGGCATGCTGAACCGACCAAATGGGCCGCAGGCACGATACCTTAGAGAACGTAAATTTACTAAATGAACTTTGATTTAATTAATTAAGTACGGGGAATTTTAACAATTATTAAAATTCTAAAATCATAAACCTTCGTACACCTGAAAAAAAATTGTTAAACAAAACCATAACGTTTAATAGGAAATTAAGTATATCAACAAAACATAATAAACGTAACCTTGTAAATTATAATATAAAACGATGATGACGACGACGAATGTTGTCGAGAATCTGCTAGTTGAAGAGGATGTTGAATGTGACAACCTTGCTTTTTGGGCCTAGAAATTTTTTTAAAAACCCATTGGGTCACACCCTGACACCGAACTCCAACAAGGAAGCCATGTAATGGGCCCAACAACTTTGGGCTTGGGCACTCGTTAATACTCATACCCCAACAAACCCTAAATGCATCATTGGGCCATGAAACTTAACGGGCTTTGACTCACAAAACTAATACGGGCCAATGGGCCATCATTTGATTATAGGGCATGCTGAACCGACCAAATGGGCCCCGGGCACGATACCTTAGAAGACGTAAATTTACTAAATGAACTTTGATTTAATTAATTAAGCACGTGGAATTTTAACAATTATTAAAATTCTAAAATTATAAATCCCGGTTCACCGGAACAAAAATTTTTAAACAAAACCATAACGTTTAATAGGAATTTAAGTATATCCACAAAACATAATAAATGTAACCTTGTAAATTATAAAATACGACGACGACGACGATGAATGTTGTCGGGAATCCGCTCGTTTAAGAGGACGTTGAATGTGACAACCCTGGTTTTTGGGCCTAGAAATTTTTTAAAAACCCATTGGGTCACACCCTGACACCGAACCCCGACAAGGAAGCCATGCATTGGGCCCAACAACTTTGAGCTTGGGCGCTCGTTAATACTCACACCCAAATGGGCTTTGGCCCAACAAACCCTAAATGGGTCATTGGGCCGTGAAACTTAACGGGCTTTGACTCACAAAACCAATAATGACCAATGGGCCATCATTTGATTATAGGGCATGCTGAACCGACCAAATTGGCCCCGGGCCCGATACCTTAGAGAGCATAAATTTACTAAATGAACTTTGATTTAATTAATTAAGTACGGAGAATTTTAACAATTATGAGAATTCTAAAATCATAAACCCCGGTACACCGAAAAAAAAATCGTTAAACAAAACCATAACGTTTAATAGCAAATTAAGTATATCAACAAAACATAATAAACGTAACCTTGTAAATTATAAAATAAAACGACGATGACGACGACGAATGTTGTCGAGAATATGCTCGTTGAAGAGGATGTTGAATGTGACAACCCTTGTTTTTGGGCCTAGAAAATTTTTTAAAAACCCGTTGGGTCACACCTGACACCGAACCCCGACAAGGAAGCCATGCATTGGACCAACAACTTTGAGCTTGGGCACTTGTTAATACTCACACCCAAATGGGCTTTGGCCCAACAAACCCAAAATGGGTCATTGGGCCATGACACTTAACGGGCTTTGACTCACAAAACCAATACGGGCCAATGGGCCATCATTTGATTATAGGGCATGCTGCGATACCTTAGAAGACGTAAATTTACTAAATGAACTTTGATTTAATTAATTAAGCACATGGAATTTTAACAATTATTAAATTCTAAAATCATAAACCCCGGTTCACCGGAACAAAAATTTTTAAACAAAACCATAACGTTTAATAGCAATTAAGTATATCAACAAAACATAATAAACGTAAACTTGTAAATTATAAAATACGACGACGAGGACTGTTGTGGAGAATCTGCTCGTTGAAGAGGATGTTGAATGTGACAACCCTGGTTTTCGAGCCTAGAAATTTTTTTAAAAACCCGTTGGGTCACACCTGACACCGAACCCCGACAAGGAAGCCATGCATTGGCCCAACAACTTTGAGCTTGGGCACTCGTTAATACTCACACCCAAATGGGCTTTGGCCCAACAAACCCTAAATGGGTCATTGGGCCATGACACTTAACGGGCATTGACTCACAAAACCAATACGGGCCGATGGGCAATCATTTGATTATAGGGCATGCTGAATAGACCAAATGGGCCCTGGGCATGATACGCTAGAAAACGTAAATTTACTAAATGAACTTTGATTTAATTAATTAAGTATGAGGAATTTTAACAATTATTAAAATTCTAAAATCATAAACCCCGGTACACCAGAAAAAAAAATTGTTAAACAAAACCATAACGTTTAATAGCAATTTAAGTATATCAACAAAATATAATAAACTTAACCTTGTAAATTATAAAATACAACGACGACGACGACGATATTGTCGAGAATCTGCTGGTTGAAGAGGATGTTGAATGTTTCAACCTCGGTTTTTGGGCCTAGAATGTTTTGAAAAACCCATTAGGTCACACCCTGACACCGAACCCCGACAAGGAAGCCATGCATTGGGCCCAACAACTATGGGCTTGGGCACTCGTTAATACTCACACCCAAATGGGCTTTGGCCCAACAAACCTTAAATGGGTCATTGGGCCATGATACTTAACGGGCTTTGACTAAAAAAACCAATACGGGCCAATGGGCCATCATTTGATTTTTGGGCATGCTGAACCGACCAAATGGGCCCCGAGCATGATACCTTAGAAGACGTAAATTTACTAAATGAACTTTGATTTAATTAAATACGCATGTGGAATTTTAACAATTATTAAAATTCTAAAATCATAAACCCCGGTTCACCGGAACAAAATTTGATAAACAAAACCATAACGTTTAATAGCAATTTAAGTATATCCACAAAACATAATAAACGTAACCTTGTAAATTATAAAATACAACGACGACGACGACGAATGTTGTCGGGAATCTGCTCGTTGAAGAGGACGTTGAATGTGACATCCCCGGTTTTTGGGCCTAGAAAATTTTTTAAAAACCCATTGGGCCACACCCTGACACCGAACCCCGACAAGGAAGCCATGCATTGGGCCCAACAACTTTGAGCTTGGGTACTCGTTAATACTCACACCCAAATAGGCTTTGGCCCAACAAACCCTAAATGGGTCATTGGCCCATGAAACTTAACGGGCTTTGACTCACAAAACCAATAATGGCCAATGGGCCATCATTTGATTATAGGGCATGCTGAACCGACCAAATGGGCCCCGGGCCCGATACCTTAGAGAGCGTAAATTTACTAAATGAACTTTGATTTATTTAATTAAGTACGGGGAATTTTAACAATTATGAGAATTCTAAAATCATAAACCCCGGTACACAGGAAAAAAATTTGTTAAACAAAACCATAACGTTTAATAGCAAATTAAGTATATCAACAAAACATAATAAACCTAACCTTGTAAATTATAAAATAAAACGACGATGACGACGACGAATGTTGTCGAGAATCTGCTAGTTGAAGAGGATGTTGAATGTGACAACCTTGGTTTTTGGGCCTAGAATTTTTTAAAAACCCATTGGGTCACACCCTGACACCGAACCCCAACAAGGAAGCCATGCATTGGGCCCAACAACTTTGGGCTTGGGCAGTCGTTAATACTCATACCCCAACAAACCCTAAATGCATCATTGGGCCATGAAACTTAACGGGCTTTGACTCTAAAAACCAATACGGGCTAATGGGCCATCATTTGATTATAGGGCATGCTGAACTCACCAAATGGGCCCTGGACATGATACCTTAGAAGACGTAAATTTTCTAAATGAACTTTGATTTAATTAATTAAGCACGGGGAATTTAACAATTATTAAAATTCTAAAATCATAAACCCCGGTTACCGGAAAAAAAAATTGTTAAACAAAACCATAACGTTTAGTAGCAATTTAAGTATATCAACAACACATAATAAACGTAACCATGTAAATTAAGAAATACGACGACGACGACGACGATTGTTGTCGAGAATCTGCTCGTCGAAGAGGATGTTGAATGTGACAACCCTGGTTTTTGGGCCTAGAAAATTTTTCAAAAACCCGTTGGGTCACACCCTGACACCGAACCCCGACAAGGAAGCCATGCATTGGCCCAACAACTTTGAGCTTGGGTACTTGTTAATACTCACACCCAAATGGGCTTTGGCCCAACAAACCCTAAATGGGTCATTGGGCGATGAAACTTTACGGGTTTTGACTCACAAAACCAATACGGGCCAATGGGCCATCATTTGATTATAGGGCATGCTAAATAGACCAAATGGCCCCTGGGCACGATACGTTAGAGAACGTAAATTTACTAAATAAACTTTGATTTAATTAATTAAGTATGAGGAATTTTAACAATTATTAAAATTTTAAAATCATAAACCCCGATACACCGGAAAAAAAAATTTTTAAACAAAACCATAACGTTTAATAGCAATTAAGTATATCAACAAAACATAATAAACGTAAACTTGTAAATTATAAAATACGACGACGAGGAATGTTGTGGAGAATCTACTCGTTGAAGAGGATGTTGAATGTGACAACCCTGGTTTTCGAGCCTAGAAATTTTTTTAAAAACCCGTTGGGTCACACCTGACACCGAACCCCGACAAGGAAGCCATGCATTGGGCCCAACAACTATGGGCTTGGGCACTCGTTAATACTCACACCCAAATGGGCTTTGGCCCAACAAACCTTAAATGGGTCATTGGGCCATGATACTTAACGGGCTTTGACTCAAAAAACCAATACGGGCCAATGGGCCATCATTTGATTATAGGGCATGCTGAACCGACCAAATGGGCCCCGAGCATGATACCTTAGAAGACGTAAATTTACTAAATGAACTTTGATTTAATTAATTAAGTATGAGGAATTTTAACAATTATTAAAATTCTAAAATCATAAACCCCGGTACACCGGAAAAAAAAATTGTTAAACAAAACCATAACGTTTAATAGCAATTTAAGTATATCAACAAAACATAATAAACTTAACCTTGTAAATTATAAAATACAACGACGACGACGACGATGTTGTCGAGAATCTGCTAGTTGAAGAGGATGTTGAATGTTTCAACCTCGGTTTTTGGGCCTATAAAATATTTGAAAAACCCATTAGGTCACACCCTGACACCGAACCCCGACAAGGAAGCCATGCATTGGGCCCAACAACTATGGGCTTGGGCACTTGTTAATACTCACACTCAAATGGGCTTTGGCCCAACAAACCTTAAATGGGTCTTTGGGCCATGATACTTAACGGGCTTTGACTCAAAAAACCAATACGGGCCAATGGGCAATCCTTTGATTATAGGGCATGCTGAACCGACCAAATGGGCCCCGAGCATGATACCTTAGAAGACGTAAATTTACTAAATGAACTTTGATTTAATTAATTACGCATGTGGAATTTTAACAATTATTAAAATTCTAAAATCATAAACCCCGGTTCACCGGAACAAAATTTGATAAACAAAACCATAACGTTTAATAGCAATTTAAGTATATCAACAAAACATAATAAACGTAACCTTGTATATTATAAAATACAACGACGACGACGACGACGAATGTTATCGAAAATCTGCTCGTTGAAGGGGACGATGAATATGAGAACCCCGGTTTTTAGGCCTAGAAAATTTTTTAAAAACCCATTGGGTCACACCCTGACACCGAACCCCGACAAGGAAGCCATGCATTGGGCCCAACAACTTTGGGCTTGGGCACTCGTTAATACTCACACCCAAATGGGCTTTAGCCCAACAAACCCTAAATGGGTCATTGGGCCAAGAAACTTAACGAGTTTTGACTCACAAATCCAATACGGGCCAATGGGATATCATTTGATTATAGGACATGCTGAACCGACCAAATGGGCCTCGGACAGGATACCTTAGAAGACGTAAATTTAGTAAATGAACTTTGATTTAATTAATTAAGCATGTGGAATTTTAACAATTATTAAATTCTAAAATCATAAACCCCGGTTCACCGGAACAAAAATTTTTAAACAAAACCATAACGTTTAATAGCAATTTAAGTATATCAACAAAACATAATAAACGTAAACTTGAAAATTATAAAATACGACGACGAGGACTTTTGTGGAGAATCTGCTCGTTGAAGAGGATGTTCAATGTGACAACCCCGGTTTTTGGGCCTAATTTTTTTTTTAAAAACCCATTGGGTCACACTCTGACACCGAACCCCGACAAGGAAGCCATGCATTGGGCCCAACAACGTTGAGCTTGGGCACTCGTTAATACTCACACCCAAATTTGCTTTGGCCCAATAAACCCTATATGGGTCATTTGGCCAAGAAACTTAACGGGCTTTGACTCCAAAACCAATACGGGCCAATGGGCCATTATTTGATTATAGGGCATGCTGAACCGACCAAATGGGCACTGGGCACGATACCTTAGAGAAAGTAAATTTACTAAATGAACTTTGATTTACTTAACTAAGCACGGGGAATTTTAACAATTATTAAAATTCTGAAATCATAAACCCCGGTTCACCGGAACAAAAATTCTTAAACAAAACCATAACGTTAAATAGCAATTTAAGTATGTCAACAAAACATAATAAACGTAACCTTTGTAAATTAGAAAATATGACGATGACAATGACGACGAATGTTGTCGAGAATCTGCTTGTTGAAGAGGATGTTGAATGTGACAACCCCGGTTTCTGGGCCTAGAAATTTTTTTAAAAACCCATTAGGTCACAACCTGACATCGAACCCCGAGTAGGAAGCCATGCATTGGTCCCAACAACTTTGGGCTTGGGAACTCATTAATACTCACACCCAAATGGACTTTGGCCCAACAAACCCTAAATGGGTCATTGGGCCATGAAACTTGACGGGCTTTGACTCACAAAACCAATACGAGCCAATGGGCCGTCATTTGATTATAGGGCATGCTGAACCGACCAAATGGGCCCCGGGCACGATACCTTAGAAGACGTAAATTTATTAAATGAACTTTAATTTAATTAATTAAGCGTGTGGAATTTTAATAATTTTTAAAATTCTAAAATCATAAACCCCGGTTCACCGGAACAAAAATTCTTAAACCAAACCATAACGTTAAATAGAAATTTAAGTATAACAACAAAACATAATAAACGTAACCTTGTATATTATAAAATACAACGACGATTGTTGTCGAGAATCTAGTCGATGAAGAGGATGTTGAATGTGACAACCCTGGATTTTGGCCCAGAAAATTTTTTAAAAACCTATTGGGTCACACCCTGACACTGAACCCCAACAAGGAAGCCATGCATTGGACCTAACAACTTTGGGCTTGGCCACTTGTTAATACTCACACCCAAATGGGCTTTGGTCCAACAAACCCTAAATGGGTCATTGGGCCATGAAACTTAACGGGCTTTGACTCACAAAACCAATACGGGCCAATAGGCCATCATTTGATTATAGGGCATGCTGAACCGACCAAATGGGCCCCCGGCACGATACCTTAGAAGACGTAAATTTACTAAATGAACTTTGATTTAATTAATTAAGCACGTGGAATTTTAACATATATTAAAATTCTTAAATCAGAAACCCCGGTTCACCGGAACAAAAATTGTTAAACAAAACCATAACGTTTAATAGCAATTTAAGTATATCAACAAAACATAATAAACGTAATCTTGTAAATTATAAATTCGAAGACGACAACGACGACGACGAATGTTGTCGAGAATCTGCTCGTTGAAGAGGACGTTGAATGTGACAACCCCGGTTTTTGGGGCTAGAAAATTTTTTAAAAACCCATTGGGTCACACCCTGACACCGAACTCCGACAACGAAGCCATGCATCGGGCCCAACAACGTTCAGCATGGGCACTCGTTAATACTCACACCCAAATGTGCTTTGGCCCAATAAACCCTATATGGGTCATTGGGCCAAGAAACTTAACGGGCTTTGACTCCAAAACCAATACGGGCAAATGGACCATCATTTGATTATAGAGCATGCTGAACCGACCAACTGGGCACCGAGCACGATACCTTAGAGAAAGTAAATTTACTAAATGAACTTTGATTTAATTAACTAAGCACGGGAAATTTTAACAATTATTAAAATTATGAAATCATAAACCCCGGTTCACCGGAACAAAAATTCTTAAACAAAACCATAACGTTAAATAGCAATTTAAGTATGTCAACAAAACATAATAAACGTAACCTTGTAAATTATAAAATATGAAGACGACGACGACGACGAATGTTGTCGAGAATCTGCTCGTTGAAGAGGAGGTTGAATGTGACAACCCCGATTTATGGGCCTAGAAATTTTTTTAAAAACCCATTGGGTCACAACCTGACACCAAACCCCGAGTAGGAAGCCATGCATTGGGCCCAACAACTTTGGGCTTGGGCACTCGTTAATACTCATATCCAAATGGTTTTGGCCCAACAAACCCTAAATGGGTCATTGGGCCATGAAACTTAACGGGCTTTGACTCACAAAACCAATACGAGCCAATGGGCCATCATTTGATTATAGGGCATGCTGAACCGACCAAATGGGCCCCGGGCACGATACCTTAGAAGACGTAAATTTATTAAATGAACTTTGATTTAATTAATTAAGCATGTGGAATTTTTACAATTTTAAAAATTCTAAAATCATAAACCCCGGTACACCGGAAAAAAAAATTGTTAAACAAAACCATAACGTTTAATAGCAATTTAAGTATATCAACAAAACATAATAAACTTAACCTTGTAAATTATAAAATACAACGACGACGACGACGATGTTGTCGAGAATCTGCTAGTTGAAGAGGATGTTGAATGTTTCAACCTCGGTTTTTGGGCCTATAAAATATTTGAAAAACCCATTAGGTCACACCCTGACACCGAACCCCGACAAGGAAGCCATGCATTGGGCCCAACAACTATGGGCTTGGGCACTCGTTAATACTCACACTCAAATGGGCTTTGGCCCAACAAACCTTAAATGGGTCTTTGGGCCATGATACTTAACGGGCTTTGACTCAAAAAACCAATACGGGCCAATGGGCAATCATTTGATTATAGGGCATGCTGAACCGACCAAATGGGCCCCGAGCATGATACCTTAGAAGACGTAAATTTACTAAATGAACTTTGATTTAATTAATTACGCATGTGGAATTTTAACAATTATTAAAATTCTAAAATCATAAACCCTGGTTCACCGGAACAAAATTTGATAAACAAAACCATAACGTTTAATAGCAATTTAAGTATATCAACAAAACATAATAAACGTAACCTTGTATATTATAAAATACAACGACGACGACGACGACGAATGTTATCGAAAATCTGCTCGTTGAAGGGGACGATGAATATGAGAACCCCGGTTTTTAGGCCTAGAAAATTTTTTAAAAACCCATTGGGTCACACCCTGACACCGAACCCCGACAAGGAAGCCATGCATTGGGCCCAACAACTTTGGGCTTGGGCACTCGTTAATACTCACACCCAAATGGGCTTTAGCCCAACAAACCCTAAATGGGTCATTGGGCCAAGAAACTTAACGAGTTTTGACTCACAAATCCAATACGGGCCAATGGGATATCATTTGATTATAGGACATGCTGAACCGACCAAATGGGCCTCGGGCAGGATACCTTAGAAGACGTAAATTTACTAAATGAACTTTGATTTAATTAATTAAGCATGTGGAATTTTAACAATTATTAAATTCTAAAATCATAAACCCCGGTTCACCGGAACAAAAATTTTTAAACAAAACCATAACGTTTAATAGCAATTTAAGTATATCAACAAAACATAATAAACGTAAACTTGTAAATTATAAAATACGACGACGAGGACTTTTGTGGAGAATCTGCTCGTTGAAGAGGATGTTCAATGTGACAACCCCGGTTTTTGGGCCTAATTTTTTTTTTAAAAACCCATTGGGTCACACTCTGACACCGAACCCCGACAAGGAAGCCATGCATTGGGCCCAACAACGTTGAGCTTGGGCACTCGTTAATACTCACACCCAAATTTGCTTTGGCCCAATAAACCCTATATGGTTCATTTGGCCAAGAAACTTAACGGGCTTTGACTCCAAAACCAATACGGGCCAATGGGCCATTATTTGATTATAGGGCATGTTGAACCGACCAAATGGGCACCGGGCACGATACCTTAGAGAAAGTAAATTTACTAAATGAACTTTGATTTACTTAACTAAGCACGGGGAATTTTAACAATTATTAAAATTCTGAAATCATAAACCCCGGTTCACCGGAACAAAAATTCTTAAACAAAACCATAACGTTAAATAGCAATTTAAGTATGTCAACAAAACATAATAAACGTAACCTTTGTAAATTAGAAAATATGAAGACGACAACGACGACGAATGTTGTCGAGAATCTGCTTGTTGAAGAGGATGTTGAATGTGACAACCCCGGTTTCTGGGCCTAGAAATTTTTTTAAAAACCCATTAGGTCACAACCTGACATCGAACCCCGAGTAGGAAGCCATGCATTGGTCCCAACAACTTTGGGCTTGGGAACTCATTAATACTCACACCCAAATGGACTTTGGCCCAACAAACCCTAAATGGGTCATTGGGCCATGAAACTTGACGGGCTTTGACTCACAAAACCAATACGAGCCAATGGGCCGTCATTTGATTATAGGGCATGCTGAACCGACCAAATGGGCCCCGGGCACGATACCTTAGAAGACGTAAATTTATTAAATGAACTTTAATTTAATTAATTAAGCGTGTGGAATTTTAATAATTTTTAAAATTCTAAAATCATAAACCCCGGTTCACCGGAACAAAAATTCTTAAACCAAACCATAACGTTAAATAGAAATTTAAGTATAACAACAAAACATAATAAACGTAACCTTGTATATTATAAAATACAACGACGATTGTTGTCGAGAATCTAGTCGATGAAGAGGATGTTGAATGTGACAACCCTGGATTTTGGCCCAGAAAATTTTTTAAAAACCTATTGGGTCACACCCTGACACTGAACCCCAACAAGGAAGCCATGCATTGGACCTAACAACTTTGGGCTTGGCCACTTGTTAATACTCACACCCAAATGGGCTTTGGTCCAACAAACCCTAAATGGGTCATTGGGCCATGAAACTTAACGGGCTTTGACTCACAAAACCAATACGGGCCAATAGGCCATCATTTGATTATAGGGCATGCTGAACCGACCAAATGGGCCCCCGGCACGATACCTTAGAAGACGTAAATTTACTAAATGAACTTTGATTTAATTAATTAAGCACGTGGAATTTTAACATATATTAAAATTCTTAAATCAGAAACCCCGGTTCACCGGAACAAAAATTGTTAAACAAAACCATAACGTTTAATAGCAATTTAAGTATATCAACAAAACATAATAAACGTAATCTTGTAAATTATAAATTCGAAGACGACAACGACGACGACGAATGTTGTCGAGAATCTGCTCGTTGAAGAGGACGTTGAATGTGACAACCCCGGTTTTTGGGGCTAGAAAATTTTTTAAAAACCCATTGGGTCACACCCTGACACCGAACTCCGACAACGAAGCCATGCATCGGGCCCAACAACGTTCAGCATGGGCACTCGTTAATACTCACACCCAAATGTGCTTTGGCCCAATAAACCCTATATGGGTCATTGGGCCAAGAAACTTAACGGGCTTTGACTCCAAAACCAATACGGGCAAATGGACCATCATTTGATTATAGAGCATGCTGAACCGACCAACTGGGCACCGAGCACGATACCTTAGAGAAAGTAAATTTACTAAATGAACTTTGATTTAATTAACTAAGCACGGGAAATTTTAACAATTATTAAAATTATGAAATCATAAACCCCGGTTCACCGGAACAAAAATTCTTAAACAAAACCATAACGTTAAATAGCAATTTAAGTATGTCAACAAAACATAATAAACGTAACCTTGTAAATTATAAAATATGAAGACGACGACGACGACGAATGTTGTCGAGAATCTGCTCGTTGAAGAGGAGGTTGAATGTGACAACCCCGATTTATGGGCCTAGAAATTTTTTTAAAAACCCATTGGGTCACAACCTGACACCAAACCCCGAGTAGGAAGCCATGCATTGGGCCCAACAACTTTGGGCTTGGGCACTCGTTAATACTCATATCCAAATGGTTTTGGCCCAACAAACCCTAAATGGGTCATTGGGCCATGAAACTTAACGGGCTTTGACTCACAAAACCAATACGAGCCAATGGGCCATCATTTGATTATAGGGCATGCTGAACCGACCAAATGGGCCCCGGGCACGATACCTTAGAAGACGTAAATTTATTAAATGAACTTTGATTTAATTAATTAAGCATGTGGAATTTTTACAATTTTAAAAATTCTAAAATCATAAACCCCGGTACACCGGAAAAAAAAATTGTTAAACAAAACCATAACGTTTAATAGCAATTTAAGTATATCAACAAAACATAATAAACTTAACCTTGTAAATTATAAAATACAACGACGACGACGACGATGTTGTCGAGAATCTGCTAGTTGAAGAGGATGTTGAATGTTTCAACCTCGGTTTTTGGGCCTATAAAATATTTGAAAAACCCATTAGGTCACACCCTGACACCGAACCCCGACAAGGAAGCCATGCATTGGGCCCAACAACTATGGGCTTGGGCACTCGTTAATACTCACACTCAAATGGGCTTTGGCCCAACAAACCTTAAATGGGTCTTTGGGCCATGATACTTAACGGGCTTTGACTCAAAAAACCAATACGGGCCAATGGGCAATCATTTGATTATAGGGCATGCTGAACCGACCAAATGGGCCCCGAGCATGATACCTTAGAAGACGTAAATTTACTAAATGAACTTTGATTTAATTAATTACGCATGTGGAATTTTAACAATTATTAAAATTCTAAAATCATAAACCCTGGTTCACCGGAACAAAATTTGATAAACAAAACCATAACGTTTAATAGCAATTTAAGTATATCAACAAAACATAATAAACGTAACCTTGTATATTATAAAATACAACGACGACGACGACGACGAATGTTATCGAAAATCTGCTCGTTGAAGGGGACGATGAATATGAGAACCCCGGTTTTTAGGCCTAGAAAATTTTTTAAAAACCCATTGGGTCACACCCTGACACCGAACCCCGACAAGGAAGCCATGCATTGGGCCCAACAACTTTGGGCTTGGGCACTCGTTAATACTCACACCCAAATGGGCTTTAGCCCAACAAACCCTAAATGGGTCATTGGGCCAAGAAACTTAACGAGTTTTGACTCACAAATCCAATACGGGCCAATGGGATATCATTTGATTATAGGACATGCTGAACCGACCAAATGGGCCTCGGGCAGGATACCTTAGAAGACGTAAATTTACTAAATGAACTTTGATTTAATTAATTAAGCATGTGGAATTTTAACAATTATTAAATTCTAAAATCATAAACCCCGGTTCACCGGAACAAAATTTTTAAACAAAACCATAACGTTTAATAGCAATTTAAGTATATCAACAAAACATAATAAACGTAAACTTGTAAATTATAAAATACGACGACGAGGACTTTTGTGGAGAATCTGCTCGTTGAAGAGGATGTTCAATGTGACAACCCCGGTTTTTGGGCCTAATTTTTTTTTTAAAAACCCATTGGGTCACACTCTGACACCGAACCCCGACAAGGAAGCCATGCATTGGGCCCAACAACGTTGAGCTTGGGCACTCGTTAATACTCACACCCAAATTTGCTTTGGCCCAATAAACCCTATATGGTTCATTTGGCCAAGAAACTTAACGGGCTTTGACTCCAAAACCAATACGGGCCAATGGGCCATTATTTGATTATAGGGCATGTTGAACCGACCAAATGGGCACCGGGCACGATACCTTAGAGAAAGTAAATTTACTAAATGAACTTTGATTTACTTAACTAAGCACGGGGAATTTTAACAATTATTAAAATTCTGAAATCATAAACCCCGGTTCACCGGAACAAAAATTCTTAAACAAAACCATAACGTTAAATAGCAATTTAAGTATGTCAACAAAACATAATAAACGTAACCTTTGTAAATTAGAAAATATGAAGACGACAACGACGACGAATGTTGTCGAGAATCTGCTTGTTGAAGAGGATGTTGAATGTGACAACCCCGGTTTCTGGGCCTAGAAATTTTTTTAAAAACCCATTAGGTCACAACCTGACATCGAACCCCGAGTAGGAAGCCATGCATTGGTCCCAACAACTTTGGGCTTGGGAACTCATTAATACTCACACCCAAATGGACTTTGGCCCAACAAACCCTAAATGGGTCATTGGGCCATGAAACTTGACGGGCTTTGACTCACAAAACCAATACGAGCCAATGGGCCGTCATTTGATTATAGGGCATGCTGAACCGACCAAATGGGCCCCGGGCACGATACCTTAGAAGACGTAAATTTATTAAATGAACTTTAATTTAATTAATTAAGCGTGTGGAATTTTAATAATTTTTAAAATTCTAAAATCATAAACCCTGGTTCACCGGAACAAAAATTCTTAAACCAAACCATAACGTTAAATAGAAATTTAAGTATAACAACAAAACATAATAAACGTAACCTTGTATATTATAAAATACAACGACGATTGTTGTCGAGAATCTAGTCGATGAAGAGGATGTTGAATGTGACAACCCTGGATTTTGGCCCAGAAAATTTTTTAAAAACCTATTGGGTCACACCCTGACACTGAACCCCAACAAGGAAGCCATGCATTGGACCTAACAACTTTGGGCTTGGCCACTTGTTAATACTCACACCCAAATGGGCTTTGGTCCAACAAACCCTAAATGGGTCATTGGGCCATGAAACTTAACGGGCTTTGACTCACAAAACCAATACGGGCCAATAGGCCATCATTTGATTATAGGGCATGCTGAACCGACCAAATGGGCCCCCGGCACGATACCTTAGAAGACGTAAATTTACTAAATGAACTTTGATTTAATTAATTAAGCACGTGGAATTTTAACATATATTAAAATTCTTAAATCAGAAACCCCGGTTCACCGGAACAAAAATTGTTAAACAAAACCATAACGTTTAATAGCAATTTAAGTATATCAACAAAACATAATAAACGTAATCTTGTAAATTATAAATTCGAAGACGACAACGACGACGACGAATGTTGTCGAGAATCTGCTCGTTGAAGAGGACGTTGAATGTGACAACCCCGGTTTTTGGGGCTAGAAAATTTTTTAAAAACCCATTGGGTCACACCCTGACACCGAACTCCGACAACGAAGCCATGCATCGGGCCCAACAACGTTCAGCATGGGCACTCGTTAATACTCACACCCAAATATGCTTTGGCCCAATAAACCCTATATGGGTCATTGGGCCAAGAAACTTAACGGGCTTTGACTCCAAAACCAATACGGGCAAATGGACCATCATTTGATTATAGAGCATGCTGAACCGACCAACTGGGCACCAAGCACGATACCTTAGAGAAAGTAAATTTACTAAATGAACTTTGATTTAATTAACTAAGCACGGGAAATTTTAACAATTATTAAAATTATGAAATCATAAACCCCGGTTCACCGGAACAAAAATTCTTAAACAAAACCATAACGTTAAATAGCAATTTAAGTATGTCAACAAAACATAATAAACGTAACCTTGTAAATTATAAAATATGAAGACGACGACGACGACGAATGTTGTCGAGAATCTGCTCGTTGAAGAGGAGGTTGAATGTGACAACCCCGATTTATGGGCCTAGAAATTTTTTTAAAAACCCATTGGGTCACAACCTGACACCAAACCCCGAGTAGGAAGCCATGCATTGGGCCCAACAACTTTGGGCTTGGGCACTCGTTAATACTCATATCCAAATGGTTTTGGCCCAACAAACCCTAAATGGGTCATTGGGCCATGAAACTTAACGGGCTTTGACTCACAAAACCAATACGAGCCAATGGGCCATCATTTGATTATAGGGCATGCTGAACCGACCAAATGGGCCCCGGGCACGATACCTTAGAAGACGTAAATTTATTAAATGAACTTTGATTTAATTAATTAAGCATGTGGAATTTTTACAATTTTAAAAATTCTAAAATCATAAACCCCGGTACACCGGAAAAAAAAATTGTTAAACAAAACCATAACGTTTAATAGCAATTTAAGTATATCAACAAAACATAATAAACTTAACCTTGTAAATTATAAAATACAACGACGACGACGACGATGTTGTCGAGAATCTGCTAGTTGAAGAGGATGTTGAATGTTTCAACCTTGGTTTTTGGGCCTATAAAATATTTGAAAAACCCATTAGGTCACACCCTGACACCGAACCCCGACAAGGAAGCCATGCATTGGGCCCAACAACTATGGGCTTGGGCACTCGTTAATACTCACACTCAAATGGGCTTTGGCCCAACAAACCTTAAATGGGTCTTTGGGCCATGATACTTAACGGGCTTTGACTCAAAAAACCAATACGGGCCAATGGGCAATCATTTGATTATAGGGCATGCTGAACCGACCAAATGGGCCCCGAGCATGATACCTTAGAAGACGTAAATTTACTAAATGAACTTTGATTTAATTAATTACGCATGTGGAATTTTAACAATTATTAAAATTCTAAAATCTTAAACCCTGGTTCACCGGAACAAAATTTGATAAACAAAACCATAACGTTTAATAGCAATTTAAGTATATCAACAAAACATAATAAACGTAACCTTGTATATTATAAAATACAACGACGACGACGACGACGAATGTTATCGAAAATCTGCTCGTTGAAGGGGACGATGAATATGAGAACCCCGGTTTTTAGGCCTAGAAAATTTTTTAAAAACCCATTGGGTCACACCCTGACACCGAACCCCGACAAGGAAGCCATGCATTGGGCCAAACAACTTTGGGCTTGGGCACTCGTTAATACTCACACCCAAATGGGCTTTAGCCCAACAAACCCTAAATGGGTCATTGGGCCAAGAAACTTAACGAGTTTTGACTCACAAATCCAATACGGGCCAATGGGATATCATTTGATTATAGGACATGCTGAACCGACCAAATGGGCCTCGGGCAGGATACCTTAGAAGACGTAAATTTACTAAATGAACTTTGATTTAATTAATTAAGCATGTGGAATTTTAACAATTATTAAATTCTAAAATCATAAACCCCGGTTATAAAATACGACGACGAGGACTTTTGTGGAGAATCTGCTCGTTGAAGAGGATGTTCAATGTGACAACCCCGGTTTTTGGGCCTAATTTTTTTTTAAAAACCCATTGGGTCACACTCTGACACCGAACCCCGACAAGGAAGCCATGCATTGGGCCCAACAACGTTGAGCTTGGGCACTCGTTAATACTCACACCCAAATTTGCTTTGGCCCAATAAACCCTATATGGGTCATTTGGCCAAGAAACTTAACGGGCTTTGACTCCAAAACCAATACGGGCCAATGGGCCATTATTTGATTATAGGGCATGTTGAACCGACCAAATGGGCACCGGGCACGATACCTTAGAGAAAGTAAATTTACTAAATGAACTTTGATTTACTTAACTAAGCACGGGGAATTTTAACAATTATTAAAATTCTGAAATCATAAACCCCGGTTCACCGGAACAAAAATTCTTAAACAAAACCATAACGTTAAATAGCAATTTAAGTATGTCAACAAAACATAATAAACGTAACCTTTGTAAATTAGAAAATATGAAGACGACAACGACGACGAATGTTGTCGAGAATCTGCTTGTTGAAGAGGATGTTGAATGTGACAACCCCGGTTTCTGGGCCTAGAAATGTTTTTAAAAACCCATTAGGTCACAACCTGACATCGAACCTCGAGTAGGAAGCCATGCATTGGTCCCAACAACTTTGGGCTTGGGAACTCATTAATACTCACACCCAAATGGAGTTTGGCCCAACAAACCCTAAATGGGTCATTGGGCCATGAAACTTGACGGGCTTTGACTCACAAAACCAATACGAGCCAATGGGCCGTCATTTGATTATAGGGCATGCTGAACCGACCAAATGGGCCCCGGGCACGATACCTTAGAAGACGTAATTTATTAAATGAACTTTAATTTAATTAATTAAGCGTGTGGAATTTTAATAATTTTTAAAATTCTAAAATCATAAACCCCGGTTCACCGGAACAAAAATTCTTAAACCAAACCATAACGTTAAATAGAAATTTAAGTATAACAACAAAACATAATAAACGTAACCTTGTATATTATAAAATACAACGACGATTGTTGTCGAGAATCTAGTCGATGAAGAGGATGTTGAATGTGACAACCCTGGATTTTGGCCCAGAAAATTTTTTAAAAACCTATTGGGTCACACCCTGACACTGAACCCCAACAAGGAAGCCATGCATTGGACCTAACAACTTTGGGCTTGGCCACTTGTTAATACTCACACCCAAATGGGCTTTGGTCCAACAAACCCTAAATGGGTCATTGGGCCATGAAACTTAACGGGCTTTGACTCACAAAACCAATACGGGCCAATAGGCCATCATTTGATTATAGGGCATGCTGAACCGACCAAATGGGCCCCCGGCACGATACCTTAGAAGACGTAAATTTACTAAATGAACTTTGATTTAATTAATTAAGCACGTGGAATTTTAACATATATTAAAATTCTTAAATCAGAAACCCCGGTTCACCGGAACAAAAATTGTTAAACAAAACCATAACGTTTAATAGCAATTTAAGTATATCAACAAAACATAATAAACGTAATCTTGTAAATTATAAATTCGAAGACGACAACGACGACGACGAATGTTGTCGAGAATCTGCTCGTTGAAGAGGACGTTGAATGTGACAACCCCGGTTTTTGGGGCTAGAAAATTTTTTAAAAACCCATTGGGTCACACCCTGACACCGAACTCCGACAACGAAGCCATGCATCGGGCCCAACAACGTTCAGCATGGGCACTCGTTAATACTCACACCCAAATGTGCTTTGGCCCAATAAACCCTATATGGGTCATTGGGCCAAGAAACTTAACGGGCTTTGACTCCAAAACCAATACGGGCAAATGGACCATCATTTGATTATAGAGCATGCTGAACCGACCAACTGGGCACCGAGCACGATACCTTAGAGAAAGTAAATTTACTAAATGAACTTTGATTTAATTAACTAAGCACGGGAAATTTTAACAATTATTAAAATTATGAAATCATAAACCCCGGTTCACCGGAACAAAAATTCTTAAACAAAACCATAACGTTAAATAGCAATTTAAGTATGTCAACAAAACATAATAAACGTAACCTTGTAAATTATAAAATATGAAGACGACGACGACGACGAATGTTGTCGAGAATCTGCTCGTTGAAGAGGAG
The DNA here is from genome assembly GCA_025506505.1 of Flaveria sonorensis. Classification (NCBI taxonomy): domain Eukaryota; kingdom Viridiplantae; phylum Streptophyta; class Magnoliopsida; order Asterales; family Asteraceae; genus Flaveria; species Flaveria sonorensis. The sequence continues at coordinate 46,067 of JACCIY010000111.1, forward strand.
GTTGAATGTGACAACCCCGATTTATGGGCCTAGAAATTTTTTTAAAAACCCATTGGGTCACAACCTGACACCAAACCCCGAGTAGGAAGCCATGCATTGGGCCCAACAACTTTGGGCTTGGGCACTCGTTAATACTCATATCCAAATGGTTTTGGCCCAACAAACCCTAAATGGGTCATTGGGCCATGAAACTTAACGGGCTTTGACTCACAAAACCAATACGAGCCAATGGGCCATCATTTGATTATAGGGCATGCTGAACCGACCAAATGGGCCCCGGGCACGATACCTTAGAAGACGTAAATTTATTAAATGAACTTTGATTTAATTAATTAAGCATGTGGAATTTTTACAATTTTAAAATTCTAAAATCATAAACCCCGGTACACCGGAAAAAAAAATTGTTAAACAAAACCATAACGTTTAATAGCAATTTAAGTATATCAACAAAACATAATAAACTTAACCTTGTAAATTATAAAATACAACGACGACGACGACGATGTTGTCGAGAATCTGCTAGTTGAAGAGGATGTTGAATGTTTCAACCTCGGTTTTTGGGCCTATAAAATATTTGAAAAACCCATTAGGTCACACCCTGACACCGAACCCCGACAAGGAAGCCATGCATTGGGCCCAACAACTATGGGCTTGGGCACTCGTTAATACTCACACTCAAATGGGCTTTGGCCCAACAAACCTTAAATGGGTCTTTGGGCCATGATACTTAACGGGCTTTGACTCAAAAAACCAATACGGGCCAATGGGCAATCATTTGATTATAGGGCATGCTGAACCGACCAAATGGGCCCCGAGCATGATACCTTAGAAGACGTAAATTTACTAAATGAACTTTGATTTAATTAATTACGCATGTGGAATTTTAACAATTATTAAAATTCTAAAATCATAAACCCTGGTTCACCGGAACAAAATTTGATAAACAAAACCATAACGTTTAATAGCAATTTAAGTATATCAACAAAACATAATAAACGTAACCTTGTATATTATAAAATACAACGACGACGACGACGACGAATGTTATCGAAAATCTGCTCGTTGAAGGGGACGATGAATATGAGAACCCCGGTTTTTAGGCCTAGAAAATTTTTTAAAAACCCATTGGGTCACACCCTGACACCGAACCCCGACAAGGAAGCCATGCATTGGGCCCAACAACTTTGGGCTTGGGCACTCGTTAATACTCACACCCAAATGGGCTTTAGCCCAACAAACCCTAAATGGGTCATTGGGCCAAGAAACTTAACGAGTTTTGACTCACAAATCCAATACGGGCCAATGGGATATCATTTGATTATAGGACATGCTGAACCGACCAAATGGGCCTCGGGCAGGATACCTTAGAAGACGTAAATTTACTAAATGAACTTTGATTTAATTAATTAAGCATGTGGAATTTTAACAATTATTAAATTCTAAAATCATAAACCCCGGTTCACCGGAACAAAAATTTTAAACAAAACCATAACGTTTAATAGCAATTTAAGTATATCAACAAAACATAATAAACGTAAACTTGTAAATTATAAAATACGACGACGAGGACTTTTGTGGAGAATCTGCTCGTTGAAGAGGATGTTCAATGTGACAACCCCGGTTTTTGGGCCTAATTTTTTTTTTAAAAACCCATTGGGTCACACTCTGACACCGAACCCCGACAAGGAAGCCATGCATTGGGCCCAACAACGTTGAGCTTGGGCACTCGTTAATACTCACACCCAAATTTGCTTTGGCCCAATAAACCCTATATGGTTCATTTGGCCAAGAAACTTAACGGGCTTTGACTCCAAAACCAATACGGGCCAATGGGCCATTATTTGATTATAGGGCATGTTGAACCGACCAAATGGGCACCGGGCACGATACCTTAGAGAAAGTAAATTTACTAAATGAACTTTGATTTACTTAACTAAGCACGGGGAATTTTAACAATTATTAAAATTCTGAAATCATAAACCCCGGTTCACCGGAACAAAAATTCTTAAACAAAACCATAACGTTAAATAGCAATTTAAGTATGTCAACAAAACATAATAAACGTAACCTTTGTAAATTAGAAAATATGAAGACGACAACGACGACGAATGTTGTCGAGAATCTGCTTGTTGAAGAGGATGTTGAATGTGACAACCCCGGTTTCTGGGCCTAGAAATTTTTTAAAAACCCATTAGGTCACAACCTGACATCGAACCCCGAGTAGGAAGCCATGCATTGGTCCCAACAACTTTGGGCTTGGGAACTCATTAATACTCACACCCAAATGGACTTTGGCCCAACAAACCCTAAATGGGTCATTGGGCCATGAAACTTGACGGGCTTTGACTCACAAAACCAATACGAGCCAATGGGCCGTCATTTGATTATAGGGCATGCTGAACCGACCAAATGGGCCCCGGGCACGATACCTTAGAAGACGTAAATTTATTAAATGAACTTTAATTTAATTAATTAAGCGTGTGGAATTTTAATAATTTTTAAAATTCTAAAATCATAAACCCTGGTTCACCGGAACAAAAATTCTTAAACCAAACCATAACGTTAAATAGAAATTTAAGTATAACAACAAAACATAATAAACGTAACCTTGTATATTATAAAATACAACGACGATTGTTGTCGAGAATCTAGTCGATGAAGAGGATGTTGAATGTGACAACCCTGGATTTTGGCCCAGAAAATTTTTTAAAAACCTATTGGGTCACACCCTGACACTGAACCCCAACAAGGAAGCCATGCATTGGACCTAACAACTTTGGGCTTGGCCACTTGTTAATACTCACACCCAAATGGGCTTTGGTCCAACAAACCCTAAATGGGTCATTGGGCCATGAAACTTAACGGGCTTTGACTCACAAAACCAATACGGGCCAATAGGCCATCATTTGATTATAGGGCATGCTGAACCGACCAAATGGGCCCCCGGCACGATACCTTAGAAGACGTAAATTTACTAAATGAACTTTGATTTAATTAATTAAGCACGTGGAATTTTAACATATATTAAAATTCTTAAATCAGAAACCCCGGTTCGCCGGAACAAAAATTGTTAAACAAAACCATAACGTTTAATAGCAATTTAAGTATATCAACAAAACATAATAAACGTAATCTTGTAAATTATAAATTCGAAGACGACAACGACGACGACGAATGTTGTCGAGAATCTGCTCGTTGAAGAGGACGTTGAATGTGACAACCCCGGTTTTTGGGGCTAGAAAATTTTTTAAAAACCCATTGGGTCACACCCTGACACCGAACTCCGACAACGAAGCCATGCATCGGGCCCAACAACGTTCAGCATGGGCACTCGTTAATACTCACACCCAAATATGCTTTGGCCCAATAAACCCTATATGGGTCATTGGGCCAAGAAACTTAACGGGCTTTGACTCCAAAACCAATACGGGCAAATGGACCATCATTTGATTATAGAGCATGCTGAACCGACCAACTGGGCACCGAGCACGATACCTTAGAGAAAGTAAATTTACTAAATGAACTTTGATTTAATTAACTAAGCACGGGAAATTTTAACAATTATTAAAATTATGAAATCATAAACCCCGGTTCACCGGAACAAAAATTCTTAAACAAAACCATAACGTTAAATAGCAATTTAAGTATGTCAACAAAACATAATAAACGTAACCTTGTAAATTATAAAATATGAAGACGACGACGACGACGAATGTTGTCGAGAATCTGCTCGTTGAAGAGGAGGTTGAATGTGACAACCCCGATTTATGGGCCTAGAAATTTTTTTAAAAACCCATTGGGTCACAACCTGACACCAAACCCCGAGTAGGAAGCCATGCATTGGGCCCAACAACTTTGGGCTTGGGCACTCGTTAATACTCATATCCAAATGGTTTTGGCCCAACAAACCCTAAATGGGTCATTGGGCCATGAAACTTAACGGGCTTTGACTCACAAAACCAATACGAGCCAATGGGCCATCATTTGATTATAGGGCATGCTGAACCGACCAAATGGGCCCCGGGCACGATACCTTAGAAGACGTAAATTTATTAAATGAACTTTGATTTAATTAATTAAGCATGTGGAATTTTTACAATTTTAAAAATTCTAAAATCATAAACCCCGGTACACCGGAAAAAAAATTGTTAAACAAAACCATAACGTTTAATAGCAATTTAAGTATATCAACAAAACATAATAAACTTAACCTTGTAAATTATAAAATACAACGACGACGACGACGATGTTGTCGAGAATCTGCTAGTTGAAGAGGATGTTGAATGTTTCAACCTTGGTTTTTGGGCCTATAAAATATTTGAAAAACCCATTAGGTCACACCCTGACACCGAACCCCGACAAGGAAGCCATGCATTGGGCCCAACAACTATGGGCTTGGGCACTCGTTAATACTCACACTCAAATGGGCTTTGGCCCAACAAACCTTAAATGGGTCTTTGGGCCATGATACTTAACGGGCTTTGACTCAAAAAACCAATACGGGCCAATGGGCAATCATTTGATTATAGGGCATGCTGAACCGACCAAATGGGCCCCGAGCATGATACCTTAGAAGACGTAAATTTACTAAATGAACTTTGATTTAATTAATTACGCATGTGGAATTTTAACAATTATTAAAATTCTAAAATCTTAAACCCTGGTTCACCGGAACAAAATTTGATAAACAAAACCATAACGTTTAATAGCAATTTAAGTATATCAACAAAACATAATAAACGTAACCTTGTATATTATAAAATACAACGACGACGACGACGACGAATGTTATCGAAAATCTGCTCGTTGAAGGGGACGATGAATATGAGAACCCCGGTTTTTAGGCCTAGAAAATTTTTTAAAAACCCATTGGGTCACACCCTGACACCGAACCCCGACAAGGAAGCCATGCATTGGGCCCAACAACTTTGGGCTTGGGCACTCGTTAATACTCACACCCAAATGGGCTTTAGCCCAACAAACCCTAAATGGGTCATTGGGCCAAGAAACTTAACGAGTTTTGACTCACAAATCCAATACGGGCCAATGGGATATCATTTGATTATAGGACATGCTGAACCGACCAAATGGGCCTCGGGCAGGATACCTTAGAAGACGTAAATTTACTAAATGAACTTTGATTTAATTAATTAAGCATGTGGAATTTTAACAATTATTAAATTCTAAAATCATAAACCCCGGTTATAAAATACGACGACGAGGACTTTTGTGGAGAATCTGCTCGTTGAAGAGGATGTTCAATGTGACAACCCCGGTTTTTGGGCCTAATTTTTTTTTTAAAAACCCATTGGGTCACACTCTGACACCGAACCCCGACAAGGAAGCCATGCATTGGGCCCAACAACGTTGAGCTTGGGCACTCGTTAATACTCACACCCAAATTTGCTTTGGCCCAATAAACCCTATATGGGTCATTTGGCCAAGAAACTTAACGGGCTTTGACTCCAAAACCAATACGGGCCAATGGGCCATTATTTGATTATAGGGCATGTTGAACCGACCAAATGGGCACCGGGCACGATACCTTAGAGAAAGTAAATTTACTAAATGAACTTTGATTTACTTAACTAAGCACGGGGAATTTTAACAATTATTAAAATTCTGAAATCATAAACCCCGGTTCACCGGAACAAAAATTCTTAAACAAAACCATAACGTTAAATAGCAATTTAAGTATGTCAACAAAACATAATAAACGTAACCTTTGTAAATTAGAAAATATGAAGACGACAACGACGACGAATGTTGTCGAGAATCTGCTTGTTGAAGAGGATGTTGAATGTGACAACCCCGGTTTCTGGGCCTAGAAATGTTTTTAAAAACCCATTAGGTCACAACCTGACATCGAACCTCGAGTAGGAAGCCATGCATTGGTCCCAACAACTTTGGGCTTGGGAACTCATTAATACTCACACCCAAATGGAGTTTGGCCCAACAAACCCTAAATGGGTCATTGGGCCATGAAACTTGACGGGCTTTGACTCACAAAACCAATACGAGCCAATGGGCCGTCATTTGATTATAGGGCATGCTGAACCGACCAAATGGGCCCCGGGCACGATACCTTAGAAGACGTAAATTTATTAAATGAACTTTAATTTAATTAATTAAGCATGTGGAATTTTAATAATTTTTAAAATTCTAAAATCATAAACCCCGGTTCACCGGAACAAAAATTCTTAAACCAAACCATAACATTAAATAGAAATTTAAGTATAACAACAAAACATAATAAACGTAACCTTGTATATTATAAAATACAACGACGATTGTTGTCGAGAATCTAGTCGATGAAGAGGATGTTGAATGTGACAACCCTGGATTTTGGCCCAGAAAATTTTTAAAAACCTATTGGGTCACACCCTGACACTGAACCCCAACAAGGAAGCCATGCATTGGACCTAACAACTTTGGGCTTGGCCACTTGTTAATACTCACACCCAAATGGGCTTTGGTCCAACAAACCCTAAATGGGTCATTGGGCCATGAAACTTAACGGGCTTTGACTCACAAAACCAATACGGGCCAATAGGCCATCATTTGATTATAGGGCATGCTGAACCGACCAAATGGGCCCCCGGCACGATACCTTAGAAGACGTAAATTTACTAAATGAACTTTGATTTAATTAATTAAGCACGTGGAATTTTAACATATATTAAAATTCTTAAATCAGAAACCCCGGTTCACCGGAACAAAAATTGTTAAACAAAACCATAACGTTTAATAGCAATTTAAGTATATCAACAAAACATAATAAACGTAACCTTGTAAATTATAAAATACGACGACGACAACGACGATGCCGAATGTTGTCGAGAATTTGCTTGTTGAAGAGGACGTTGAATGTGACAACCCCGGTTTTTGGGCCTAGAAAATATTTTAAAAACCCATTGGGTCACACCCTGACACCGAACTCCGACAACGAAGCCATGCATTAGGCCTAACATTTTTGGGCGTGGGCACTCGTTAATACTCACACCCAAATGGGCTTTGGACAAACAAACCCTAAATGGGTAATTGGGCCATGAAACTTAACGAGCTTTGAATCACAAAACCAATATGGGCCAATGGCCATTATTTGATTATAGGGCATGCAGAACCGACCAAATGGGCCCCGGCACGATACCTTAGATGACGTAAATTTACTAAATGAACTTTGATTTAATTAATTAAGCATGTGGAATTTAACAATTATTAAAATTCTAAAATCATAAACCCAGACTCACCGGATCAAAAATTGTTAAACAAAACCATAACGTTTAATAGCAATTTAAGTATATCAACAAAACATAATAAACGTAACCTTGTAAAAAATAAAATACGACGAGGATGTTGATGACGAATGTTGTCGAGAATCTGCTCGTTGAAGAGGACGTTGAATGTGACAACCCCGATTTTTGGGCCTAGAAATTTCTTTAAAAACCCATTGGGTCACACCCTGACACCGAACCCCGACAAGGAAGCCATGCATTGGGCCCAACAACTTTGGGCTTGGGCACTCGTTAATACTCACACCCTAATGGGCTTTGGCCCAATAAACCCTAAATGGGTCATTTGGCCATGAAACTTAACGGGCTTTGACTCAAAAAACCAATACGGGCCAATGGGCCATCATTTGATTATAGGGCATGCTGAACTGACCAAATGGGCCCCGGGAACGATATCTTAGAAGATGTAAATTTACTAAATGAACTTTGATTTAATTAATTAAGAACGTGGAATTTAACAATTATTAAAATTCTAAAAACATAAACCCCGGTTCACCGGAACAAAAATTTTTAAACAAAATCATAACGTTTAATAGCAATTTAAGTATATCAACAAAACATAATAAACGTAACCTGGTATATTAGAAAATATGACTAGACGACGACGACGAACGTTGTTGAGAATCTGCTCGTTGAAGAGGACGTTGAAGAGGACGTTGAATGTGACAACCCCGGTTTTTGGGCCTAGAATTTTTTTTTTAAAACCCATTGGGTCACACCCTGACACCGAACCCCGACAAGGAAGCCATGTATTAGGCTCAACAACTTTGGGCTTGGGCACTCGTTAATACTCAAACCCTAATAGGCTTTGGCCCAACAAACCCTGAATGGGTCATTGGGCCATGAAACTTAACGGGCTTTGACTCAAAAAACCAATACGGGCCAATGGACATCATTTGATTATAGGGCATGCTGAACCGACCAAATGGGCCCCGGGCACGATACCTTAGAAGATGTAAATTTACTAAATGAACTTTGATTTAATTAATTAAGCATGTGGAATTTATCAAATATTATAATTCTGAAGTCATAAACCCCGGTTCAAAGGAACAAAAATTGTTAAACAAAACCATAACGTTTAATAGAAGTTTAATTATATCAGCAAAACATAATAAATGTAACCTTGTAAATTATAAAATACGACGACGACGACGACGAATGTTGTCGAGAATCTGCTTGTTGAAGAGGACTTTGAATGTGATGTGACAACCGGTCAAAAACCGGGTCAACGCCAACTCAATTCTGTCAGATAACAATAACGTTTATTTATTCATTTTGACGTGTTTGACTAACAGAAACCTTGACCCGTGTTTCATGCGAACCTCGTTGTCAGTTAACTGTTTGAGACTAAAATTAAATTAATATATAATAATAATAACTAATTAATATTAATAATAATTATAACAATAATAATGATAACAATGTCTTGCATGGATGACACCTAGTCCCTAACCCTCTATATATTATCATCACATACACTGCACACACTCATTACACACTCACCTACACACACAACCCCTTCATCTCCCTCTTCTCTTCACCACCCCATCGGCCCACCCTTCACCCGAGAACCATCCACCACCACCCTTCCTCCTCCGCCGGAAACCACCACAGCCACCAACCCCCGCCGCACCGCCGTCAGACATCAACGACCACAACCATCAACCGCCGTTGCACCATTACCGAAAGCCACCATCACCCGCCATCACCAATTCCAAATGAGAACCACCATCACCTGAGCCTCCTCCACCGCTGAGCACCACAACCACCTACCGTCACCGTGTCACCACCTCCATCGACTGCCGGCAACTACCTGCCGCCATCCCACCGTCCGCGAACATCACCCCACCGCGACATCAACCGGTCACCTCACTACCACCTTAAGAGAACTCTCATTTTTTTCTAATTCGAGGCAAAAACGAGTGGAAATCTTCGTATCAACATCAAGAATTCATTGATATAGGCTTAAGGTATACTCGTTTTGGATTAGATTGCTCTTATTTCATCATGCATGGAAGATCAAGATAGAGATCTTGATAAACATTGTTCACCCGCTTAGTTGTTTTTGGAAAATGTATGTTTTGATGAATATTGGGTTTTTGATTTGGGTAATAATTCTGAAAATGTTTTGTTAGATAGTTCAAGTTGATAAAATATTATCATTCGTATGTTTTGGGTTGTAAGCATGTATAAAGCACGTATGTATGTATGTAGGTGCGAGGATTTGTTGATTTTGGTTCATAAGAACTACTAGTTAGAACCATGGATAAATAGATAATATCAATACTTTAAGAACTCTTGGATGATAAGGATTTTTGAGTGAAATAAAAAGATGTCAAGACTAGGAAAGATGGATTATATGTTGGATGTAACATTCTTAGAAAATTTACAAAGTTGAAACATTATAACGAGTTAAGAAGGACTTTAACAAGGAAATTTGGTTAAGATAAGTAGAGGACTTGAAAACTACGCTTAAGATCAAAGGAACGATTAAATGTACTAAGAATGACGTTTCAAGACTTTGCAAAACAAATTATATAAAATAGATTTTTACGGATAAAATTATGATTAATAAAAAGTAAATTTATATTAAATATATTTTGAAACCATCAAAAATAAGTTAAAATATCTTAAAATTTAACATTATGAAACTCATAAATAAAATCACTTTTAAAAGAATAAAGTATATTTATAAATCAAATTATTTTATCTTTAAATTATTTAACAAAAGAAAAATAAATTTTTTTTAATATTATCTAAAATCGTGTGTAAACTCAATATAAAATCATTAGGTAATTAATTAGAATTTCATGACATAATTGATTAGTTTAAGAAATTGGGTTAGTCTTTATAAGAAATAATAGTAGAATTATTATTAGATATTAATAAGTTTAAATATTACGTGTGAAATGATTTATTAAATAAGAAAATGTCTAATAAATTATGACCCTTTTAAAAATGAAATGATTTCTTGAAAACATCTACAAACAGTTTTAAAAGCGTTTTTATCGATAAGAGTCAAATAAGTTGGGTGAACAGCATTATTGAACAAGTTTTGCGTTTATTAAAAGTAAGTCTTTCACGTCTAGGATCGTGATTAGACCGGTGCAAGACGCTAAAAACTGAGATTTGAATCACATCAAAGGTTAGTTCTTCGGCCCCATTTTAAATAATGTTTTATTTAAACTGTTTTGGGGCAAAAGCATGAATGTTTAAATTATTTGTATATATGATGGGTAAACGAGTATAATATATGTTATGATGGTATAATTTGAGGCAATAGTATCGGTGAATACTATTGGGCTCTAAATCCCCTCATAATCATTAACCTCGGGGAGGCCGCAGACTATATTGGTAGAGCTATTGGGTTAGAAGGGCCCGCTCTCGCGACCAGTCGCGCTGGTCAGGTTGTAGCAAGGGAGTTTATATGTCTGGATAGTTGTGGGGCAACGACGTGTTTCTTGGCTTGATTATGGACTTAAGACCTGAATTAATCATAGTACCTAGCTAGTCTATGTTGAGTATATTATCTCGCTACATCATATAACTTGTCTTAAAAAAAACTGAATATTGCAATTTATGAAAACTTGAATGCTCACCACCTTATGTTGACTAGTATTTTCTCATGCTTTTCAGGATTATAGGTATGCTTGATTTGGAAATGATGGGAATGTGTCTTTTGAAAGGCCAAATGTTTTTATGATTGACTACTGTCAAGATTGTTATTAATAAACTTGTTGTTTCGCAAACTAAACACGTTATTGTAAAAATGTTTTGAATATCTTTTCATGTAAGATAGTCAACTTAATTAATGTTAACATTTGGCTACGACCGTTGGAATAATTCCAACTTCCGTTATCACCACGTAACGTGACTTTCCGCTGCGATTTTCGAGGTGTGACAGAAGTTGGTATGAGAGCCAATGGTTATAGCGAACTAGAAAATTTTTCTAAAGAGAAAAATCTAGACTATAACCTTTAAATGTTTTTAAGATTCCAAAGACATTTCCATCTTTCGAGCATTACGCTAGGCTAAGGCGTAGAGCTAACCTAGTTATAACTAATGCTAAGACTTTAATTATTCATTTAGTATAGATTATGTTAGCGTATTATGTTAGATTAATAAGTGCAGGTGTATTATTCTTCTGTAGATGTCTGATCGAGTGGGCAAGGAAGATTTACCAGATATTAGTAGCAGTACTGAGGGTCCGTCATCACCCGTATCCACCATGCCATGGTATCACCCTTCTCAGCCATCATTTGCGGCTACATTTTACCCGGGCATAAGGGACTCGGGAAACCGATGGATATCTGAGACTGATGATGAGCATCCTGCACCCATTGCAGCTACACTCGAGCCGATTCTTGAGACTCAGACTGAAGATGAGCATGAGGATCAGGCTCAAGGAGATGACGAGCCAGTAGGTTTGGCTTAAGGGAGTGAGATCCCGACCGCAGTGACACCTGTTGCACCTATTTCTCCTATGCGTGCGACACCCACCAAAGATTCGTTTGGTGTACGAGAGGAGAAAGCGGAGGGAGTCTAAGAGAGTAATTGCTGATGATGAGTGCCTGCATGGAGAGCCTGCGCCCAAACGGGCCAGATTATTTGACGAGCAGTAGGGTCTGATTATGAGTACTATGCGAGGATGGGCCTTAAGGGATGGGGTTCCTTCTTGAGGTAGGGGAATCATCTACCACTCCACGTAGGATTTCTATTGATGGTGAACCTATTGAGCGCGTGGTCGCTACCCTGATAGCTCAATGTGTTCGTTATGAGAAAGAGCTACTTGGGATGAAGAAGAAGCTGCGGATTCAAGATGAAGTTGGCCAAGCTATGGATGGGAGATTAATGATGATTGAAGAAGAGAGGGTGTTAGAGGAGAGTGCACCGAGTAAGATCCATTTCAGAGTGTCAGATCTGGAAACTAGTCTTTTAGAGACTAGGAACAGATTGACTCTGACGGAACAAAGGGCTGATGCAGCTGAAGCAGCGTTATTGGTGGCCCAACAACATGCGATAGTGATGGGAGAAAGAATGGAGACTGCCGAAGCAGCACTAGTAGTGGCACAGCAGCAGACGATGGTGATGGAAGGGAGAGTGGAGGCTGCCATGGCAATGGCCACATTCTGCATGATGATGATTTCTTACTTGATGCACATGAGCAGTGGAGCACCATTTCTAGGTTAGAGGACGGGTTCAAGCCGGAGTGCTTGAGTATTTTGATCAGAACTTAAAACTCTTTTGATGTTATTTTGTGTTAGCCCTTAAACTAATTATTCTTTTGATGGTTGACTTGACTTGTGATTTGGGCACTTATGTATGAATGAACAACATGTTATTTTGAAGTTATGATATTATTATAAAAAATAAATAAAAAAAATTATGATTACTGAATTGTGAAAATGATGTTACATGTGTGATTGGGAATAATGAATTAGTCAATTATTATAAGTCTCAAACGTTAAACGATAACTAAACCCCTTCTTTCCGTACCTGGATAGCAGAACTTTAAACATGCCACCTATAACACGAAATACGTCATCAAGTGGAAACACAAATTTACCAACTACCACTGAAGAATTAGCCCAGATAATAGCACAACATGTCAAATCAGCTTTGGAGCAACATGATGCTAATATAGCAGTTGGATCAAGCGGCGGACACGGAATGGCTAGTAATGGATTGGGAAATGGCTCCAACATTGGGTCAGGTGTTGGTGCAAACAATGGTTCAGGTCTGAATGGAAATCCAGACAGTTCATCTGGTGGACAACTTTAGGGATGTTCGTATAAGACATTCCAAGGATGCAATCCAAGAACGTTTACCGGTGCTAAAGGACCACTAGATATTATTCGGTGGATAGAAAAGATGGAAGCTGTTATAGCTATAAGCAACTGTTCTGATGATCTAAAATTTAAGTACGCAACCTGTTCATTCCAAGATGCAGCATTGTCTTGGTGGAATTCTCAATGTCAAAATTTGGGGAATGCCAATGCTTATGAACTCACTTGGGAACAACTGAAGGAGATGATGCTTCGTAAATATTGTCCCCAAAATGAATTGCAGAAAATGGAGACAGAATTCTGGAACCTCACAATGGAAGGTGCAGAGATACGAGCTTACACTTCTAGATTCAACGACCTTGCCAGATTGGTACCACGAATGGTTACACTGAAATATGTCCGAATTGAGAGGTATATTTGGGGATTAGCACCTCAAATAAGAAGCAATGTTACGGCCTCAAACCCTACCACCATTCAGAGTGCTATAGCTATTGCTCATTCACTGATCGATGATGCGGTGCGTAGTGGGACACTGATCAAGAAAGACGACCATGGAAAAGGAGTAGTGGAAATTGAAAGGAAGACTGATAAGTTTGAAAGAAGGTCATTTGATGGGAAAAGAAAATGGTTCGGAAGTTCCAGGAAACAAGCGAATATCAAGAAAGGTCTCAATCAGAGGTACGAACGAGCATATGTCGCGACTTCGAGCAATGGCAGACAAAACAAAGAATATCAAGGGAAATGCAACGAATGTGGATATTTTCATGGCGGCAAATGTAAAGTCTGCACTCGTTGTCATAAATTTGGACACCTGGGTCAAAATTGCCAAACCAAACCTGATGTTAAAGTAACGGGAAATGATCGCGCTTGTTTTGAGTGTGGTATCATAGGTCATTTCAAGAAAGATTGCCCAAAATTGAATGGGCCCAAGGCCAGAGGAAGAGCCTTCAAGATGAATGCTAGAGATGCGTGACAGGAACCGACAGTGGTCAATGGTACGTTTCTTGTTAATAATCAGTATGCTTCTGTTTTGTTTGACACTGGTGCTGATTTAAGTTTTGTATCCAAAGAGTTTGAACCATTGTTATGTGTAAAACCTTGTAAGCTAAATAAGAAATACATCATTGAATTAGCTAACAGGAAGAAAATAGAATCAAGCGAGGTAATTAAGAATTGCACCATAGAACTTAATGATCGTCCCTTTAGCATCGATCTATTACCTATCAAACTTGGGAGTTTCGATGTAGTCATCGGAATGGATTGGCTTTCTCAAAACCATGCTAAAGTAGTATGCTATGAGAAGATTATACGTATACCAACACTCGACAATGAAGTACTAATCATTCAAGGAGACAAAGGAAAGCTTTCCTTAAAAATTGTTAACGTTATGAAAGCTTACGGATATCTAAATAAGGGACATCCAGCTTTCTTAGTAAAAGTTGTGGACATCAAGAATGAAGAGCAGAGGATTGAAGATATTCCGATTGTACGAGAGTATCCAGAAGTATTTCCTGAAGACTTACCGGGTTTACCTCCACAGAGGCAGATTAAGTTTCGAATTGATCTTGTGCCCGGAGCTGCACCTGTAGCCCAATCGCCATATCGGTTAGCACCTTCTGAGATGCAAGAATTGTCAAAACAACTGCAAGAGTTGTTAGATAAAGGATTTATCCGACCAAGCTTTTCTCCTTGGAGAGCACCGGTTCTGTTTGTTAAAAAGAAGGACGGATCGTTTAGAATGTGCATTGATTACCGAGAATTGAATAAACTTACCATTAAGAATCGGTACCCATTACCAAGAATTGATGATCTGTTCGATCAACTGCAAGGATCTTGTTATTATTCAAAAATTGATTTACGATCCGGATATCATCAATTGCGGATAGCAGAAGAAGATGTTTTGAAGACAGCCTTTCGAACACGCTATGGTCATTATGATTTTCTAGTAATGCCGTTTGGTTTGACCAACGCACCTGCTGTGTTTATGGATCTCATGAATAGGGTTTGCAAACCTTACTTGGATAAGTTTTTTATAGTGTTTATTGACGACATTTTAATATATTCACAATCCAAGGAAGAACATGAGAAACATCTTCGACTAATTTTAAGCATACTAAAAGAAGAAAAGTTGTATGCAAAATTCTCCAAGTGTGAGTTTTGGCTTCGAGAAGTTAGATTTCTCGGACATGTTATTAACGAAAAAGGTATCCATGTGGATCCGACCAAGATCGAAGCAATCAAGAATTCAGAAGCACCCAAGTCCCCAACGGAAGTACGACAATTTCTAGGATTGGCAGGCTACTATCGTCGATTTATTGAAAATTTCTCAAAAATAGCACAGCCACTGACTCTGCTAACTCGTAAGGATAGAAGATACGAATGGAATGCCGATCAGGAAGAAGCATTTCAACTATTAAAACAAAAGCTGTGTAGTGCGCCTATTTTGTCACTCCCTGATGGAACTGACGGATTCGTAGTATATTGTGATGCTTCACGATTAGGTCTGGGGTGTGTATTAATGCAAAAAGATAAAGTGATTGCCTACGCGTCAAGATAATTAAAAGTGCATGAAAAGAACTACACTACCCATGATTTGGAATTAGGAGCGGTGATTTTTGCTTTAAAAATCTGGAGACATTATCTCTACAGAACCAAGTGTGTTGTATACACTGATCATAAGAGTTTACAACACATCTTCAGTCAGAAGGATCTAAATATGAGACAATGACGATGGGTTGAATTATTAAACGATTATGATTGTGATATTAGATATCACCCAGGCAAGGCTAACGTGGTTGCAGACGCTCTCAGCAGAAAAGAAAGAGAAAAACCTCTACGCGTACGAGCGCTAGAATTAACCATATATTCGGATCTCATTACTCAGATTCGTGACGCTCAAATTGAAGCATTAAAAGAAAAAAACTTGGAGAATGAAGGACTGCGAGGAATGATCAAGGAGCTTATATCCAACTCTAATGACTTGATGCAGTTGGCAAATAAAGTATGGGTTCCAAAGTATGGAGACTTGCGTAGAAAGATTTTAGATGAAGCGCATAGATCAAGATATTCAATCCACCCAGGATCGGATAAAATGTATCATGATATGAAAGAATTTTACTGGTGGCCGAATATGAAAGGTGATATAGCTTCATATGTAAACAAATGTATGACATGCTCTAAGGTGAAGGCGGAATACCAGAAGCCATCGGGACTCCTACAGCAACCTATGATTCCAAAATGGAAATGGGAATGTATTGCCATGGACTTTATGACAAAATTACCTCGAACATTGAATGGTTACGACACTATTTGGGTAATAATTGATCGTTTAACAAAATCTGCACATTTCCTACCTATAAAGGAGACATATGGCATGACTAAGCTAGCCAACTTGTATATCAAAGAGGTGGTATCTCGCCACGGAGTACCAATCTCGATTATTTCTGATAGAGATAGTCGATTTACCTCGAGATTTTGGCAATCTTTGCATGAAGCCATGGGTACTCGCTTAGACATGAGTACAGCCTATCATCCACAGACAGACTGTCAAAGTGAGAGGACCATTCAGACACTAGAGGATTTGTTGAGGGCATGTGTGATAGATTTTGGTGGGAATTGGGATACTCATCTACCATTAGCTGAGTTCTCATATAATAATAGTTATCACACTAGTATTAAAGCTGCCCCATTTGAAGCTTTGTATGGAAGAAAGTGTCGTTCACCCCTGTGTTGGGCAGAAATTGGTGAAAGACAATTAACTGGACCAGAAATCATTCAAGAAACGACTGACAAGTTGGGCAAATCAGAAAGAGACTAGAAGCAGCAAGAAGCACACAAAAGAGCTACGCAGATAATCAAAGAAAACCATTGGAATTTAAAGTTGGTGACAGAGTATTTCTGAAAGTATCTCCTTGGAAGGGCATTGTGAGATTTGGTAAACGAGGAAAGCTCAATCCTCGGTTCATTGGACCATTTGAGATTATAGAACGTATTGGACCAGTTGCATACCGTCTTAATCTACCAAGTGAACTTGGGAATGTGCATAACGTATTTCATGTGTCCATTCTTAAGAAATGTATGTCAGATGAATCATTAGTTATTCCACCAGACGAAGTTTGCATTGATGACAAACTTCATTTTATCGAAGAACCTATAGAAGTTTTGGATTGGAAGGTCCAGAAGCTCAGACAAAGTCGAATCAAATTGGTCGAAGTAAGATGGAATTCCAAGAGAGGGCCTGAATTTACATCGGAACGTGAGGACCAAATGCAACAGAAGTATCCCCATCTGTTTAAATCCGAGCCTAATGGAGATTCAGCAACGTAAATTTCGGGACGAAATTTCTTAAACAAGGGGAGACTGTGACAACCGGTCAAAAACTGGGTCAACGCCAACTCAATTCTGTCAGATAACAATAACGTTTATTTATTCATTCTGACACGTTTGACTAACAGAAACCTTAACCCGTGTTTCATGCGAACCTCGTTGTCAGTCAACTGTTTGAGACTAAAATTAAATTAATATATAATAATAATAACTAATTAATATTAATAATAATTATAACATTAATAATGATAACCATGTCTTGCATGGATGACACCTAGTCCCTAACCCTCTGTATATTATCATCACATACACTGCACACACTCATTACACACTCACATACACACACAACCCCTTTATCTCCCTCTTCTTTTCACCTCCCCATCGGCCCACCCTTCACCCGAGAACCATCCACCTCCACCCTTCCTCCTCCGCCGGAAACCACCACAACCACCAACCCCGCCGCACCGCCGTCCGACATCAACGACCACAACCATCAACCGCCGCTGCACCATTACCGAAAGCCACCATCACCCGCCATCACCAATTCCAAACGAGAACCAACATCACCGGAGCCTCCTCCACCGCTGAGCACCACAACCACCTAGCGTCACCGTGTCACCACCTCCATCGACCGCCGGCAAC
Source organism: Flaveria sonorensis (assembly GCA_025506505.1). Lineage (NCBI taxonomy): Eukaryota > Viridiplantae > Streptophyta > Magnoliopsida > Asterales > Asteraceae > Flaveria > Flaveria sonorensis. The sequence goes on from JACCIY010000111.1 coordinate 64,113, forward strand.
CACCTGCCGCCATACCACCGTCCACGAACATCACCCCATCGCGACATCAACCGGTCACCTCACTACCACCTTAAGAGAACTCTCATTTTCTTCTAATTCGAGGCAAAAACGAGTGGAAATCTTCATATCAACATCAAGAAATCGTTGATATAGGCTTAAGGTATACTCGTTTTGGATTAGATTGCTCTTATTTCATCATGCATGGAAGATCAAGATAGAGATCTTGATAAACATTGTTCACCCGCTTAGTTGTTTTTGGAAAATGTATGTTTTGATGAATATTGGGTTTTTGATTTGGGTTATAATTCTGAAAATGTTTAGTTAGATAGTTCTAGTTGATAAAATATTATCATTCGTATGTTTTGGGTTGTAAGCATGTATAAAGCACGTATGTATGTATGTAGGTGCGAGGATTTGTTGATTTTGGTTCATAAGAACTATTAGTTAGAACCATGGATTAATAGATAATATCAATACTTTAAGAACTCTTGGATGATAAGGATTTTTGAGTGAAATAAAAAGATGTCAAGACTAGGAAAGATGGATTATATGTTGGATGTAACATTCTTAGAAAATTTACAAAGTTGAAACATTATAACGAGTTAAGAAGGACTTTAACGAGGAAATTTGGTTAAGATAAGTAGAGGACTTGAAAACTACGCTTAAGATCAAAGGAACGATTAAATGTACTAAGAATGACGTTTCAAGACTTTGCAAAACAAATTATATAAAATAGATTTTTACGGATAAAATTATGATTAATAAAAAGTAAATTTATATTAAATATATTTTGAAACCATCAAAAATAAGTTAAAATATCTTAAAATTTAACATTATGAAGCTCAAAAATAAAATCACTTTTAAAAGAATAAAGTATATTTATAAATCAAATTATTATCTTTAAATTATTTCACAAAAGAAAAATATGATATTTTTTTAATATTATCTAAAATCGTGTGTAAACTCAATATAAAATCATTAGGTAAATAATTAGAATTTCATGACATAATTGATTAGTTTAAGAAATTGGGTTAGTCTTTATAAGAAATAATAGTAGAATTAGAAATAAATTTAGATGTTATTAGATATTAATAAGGTTAAATTTACGTGTGAAATGATTTATTAAATAAAAAAATGTCTAATAAATGATGACCCTTTTAAAAATGAAATGATTTCTTGAAAACATCTACAAACAGTTTTAAAAGCGTTTTTATCGATAAGAGTCAAATAAGTTGGGTGAACAGCATTATTGAATAAGTTTTGCGTATATTAAAAGTAAGTCTTTCACTTCTAGGATTGTGATTAGACCGGTGCAAGACGCTAAAAACTGAGATTTGAATCACATCAAAGGTGAGTTCTTCAGCCCCATTTTAAATAATGTTTTATTTAAATTGTTTTGGGGGAAAAGCATGAATGTTTAAATTATTTGTATATATGATGGGTAAACGAGTATAATATATGTTATGATGGTATAAGTTGAGGCAATAGTATCGGTGAATACTATTGGGTTCTAAATCCCCTCATAATCATTAACCTTGGGGAGGCCGTAGACTATATTGATAGATCTATCAGGTTAGAAGGGCCCGTTCTCGTAACCAGTCGTGCTGGTCAGGTTGTAGCGAGGGAGTTTATATGTCTGGATAGTTGTGGGGCAACGATGTGTTTCTTGGCTTGATTATGGACTTATGATCTGAATTAATCATAGTACCTAGCTAGTCTATGTTGAGTATATTATCTCGCTACATCATATAACTTGTCTTAAAAAAAACGAATATTGCAATTTATGAAAAACCGAATGCTCACCAACCTTATGTTGACTAGTATTTTCTCATGCTTTTCAGGGTTATAGGTATGCTTGATTTGGAAATGATGGAAATGTGTCTTTGGAAAGGCCAAACGTTTTTATGATTGACTACTGTCAAGATTGTTATTAATAAACTTGTTGTTTCGCAAACTAAACACGTTATTGTAAAAATGTTTTGAATATATTTTCATGTAAGATAGTCAACTTAATTAATGTTAACGTTTGGCTACGACCGTTGGAACAATTCCAACTTCCGATATCACCACGTAACGTGACTTTCCGCTGTGATTTTCGGGGTGTGACATGTGACAACCCCGGTTTTTAGGCCTAGAAATTTTTTTTAAAACCCATTAGGTCACACCCTGACACCGAACCCCGACAAGGAAGCCATGCATTAGGCCCAACAACTTTGGGCTTGGGCACTCGTTAACACTCACACCCTAATGGGCTTTGGCCCAACAAACCCTAAATGGGTCATTGGGCCATGAAACTTAACGGGCTACTCAAAAAACCAATAAGGGCCAATGGGGCATCATTTGATTATAGGGCATGCTGAACCGACCAAATGAGCCCCGCGCACGATACCATAGAAGTCGTAATTTACTAAATGAACTTTGATTTAATTAATTAAGCACGTGGAATTTAACAATTATTAAAATTCTAAAATCATAAACCCCGGTTCACCGGAACAAAAATTTTTAAACAAAACCATAACGTTTAATAGCAATTTAAGTATATCAACAAAACATAATAAACGTAACCTTGTATATTAGAAAATATGACAACGACGACGACTACGACGACTACGAAGAATGTTGTCGAGAATCTGCTCGTTGAAGAGGACGATGAATGTGACAACCCCGGTTTTGGGCCTAGAAAATTTTTTAAAAACCCATTGGGTCACACCTTGGCACCAAATCCCGACAAGGAAGCCATGCATTGGGTCCAACAACTTTGGGCTTGGGCACTCATTAATACTCACACCCAAATGGGTTTTGCCCCAACAAACCCTAAATGGGTAATTGGGCCATGAAACTTAACGGGCTTTGACTCATAAAACCAATACATGCCAATGCACCATCATTTAATTATAGGGCATGCTGAACCGACCAAATGGGCCACGGGCATGATACCTTAGAAGACGTAAATCTACTAAATGAACTTTGATTTAATTAATTAAGCACATGGAATTTTAACAATTATTAAAATTATAAAATCTTAAACCCGGTTCACCGGAACAATAATTGTTAAAAAAAAACCATAACGTTTAATAGAAATTTAAGTATATCAACAAAACATAATAAACTTAACCTTGTAAATTATAAAATACGACGACGAAAACGACGACGACGAATGTTGTCGAGGATCTGCTCGTTGAAGAGGACGTTGAATATTAAAACCCTGGTTTTTGGGCCTAGAAATTTTTTTAAAAACCCATTGGGTCACACCCTGACGCCGAACCCTGACAAGGAAGCCATGCATCGGGCCCAACAACTTTGGGCTTGGGCACTCGTTAATACTCACACCCAAATGGGCTTTGGCCCAACAAACCGTAAATGGGTCATTGGGCCATTAAACTTAACGGGCTTTGCTCACAAAACCAATACGGGCCAATGGGCCATTATTTTATTTTAGGGCATGCTGAACCGACCAAATGGGCCCCGGGCATGATACCTTAGAAGACGTAAATTTATTAAATGAACTTTGATTTAATTAATTAGGCACGTGGAATTTTAACAATTATTAAAATTCAAAAATCATAAACCCCGGTTCACCGGAACAAAAATTGTTAAACAAAACCAAAACGTTTAATAGCAATTTAAGTATATCATCAAAACATAATAAACGTTACCTTGTAAATTATAAAATACAACGACGACGACGACGACGAAGATGACGATGACGACGACGACGTCGACGAATGTTGTCGAGAATGTGCTCGTTGAAGAGGACGTTGAATGTGACAACCCCGGTTTTTGGGACTAGAAAATTTTTTAAAAACCAACTGGGTCACACCCTAACACCAAACCTCGACAAGGAAGCCATGCATTGGGCCTAACAACTTTGGTATTGGGCACTCGTTAATACTCACACCCAATGAGCTTTGGCCCAACAAACCTTAAATGGGTCATTGGCCCATGAAACTTAACGGGTTTGACTCACAAAACCAATATGGCCCTATGGGCCATTATTTGATTATAGGGCATGCTGAACCGACCAAATGGACCCCGAGCATGATACCTTAGAAGACGTAAATTTATTAAATGAACTTTGATTTAAATAATTAAGCATGTGAAATTTTAACAATTATTAAAATTCTAAAATCATAAACCCCGGTTCACAGGAACAAAAATTGTTAAACAAAACAATAACGTTTAATAGCAACTTAAGTATATCAACAAAATTTAATAAAGGTAACCTTGTAAATTATAAAATACGACTACGACGACGACGACGAAGACGACGACGAAGATGACGACGACGTCGACGAATGTTGTCGAGAATATGCTTGTTGAAGAAGACGTTGAATGTGACAACCCTGGTTTTTGGGCCTAGAAATTTTTTTAAAACCCCATTGGGTCACACCCTGACACCGAACCCTGACAAGGTAGCCATGCATTGGGCCCAATAACTTTTGGCTTCGGTACTCGTTAATACTCACACCCAAATGGGCTTTGGCCCAACAAACCCTAAATGGGTCATTTGGCCATGAAACTTAACGGGATTTGACTCACAAAACCAATACGGGCCATCATTTGATTATAGGGCATGCTGAACCGGCCAAATGGGCCCTGGGCACGATACCTAAGAAGGCGTAAATTTACTAAATGAACTTTGATTTAATTAATTAAGCACGTGGAATTTTAACTATTATCAAAATTCTAAAATCATAAACCCCGGTTCATCGGAAAAATAATTGTTAAACAAAACCAAAACGATTAATAGCAATTTAAGTATATCAACAAAACATAATAAACGTAACCTTGTATATTAGAAAATATGACGACGACGACGACGAATGTTGTCGAGAATCTGCTCGTTGAAGAGGATGATGAATGTGACAACCCCGGTTTTGGGCATAGAAAATTTTTTATAAACCCATTGGGTCACACCCTGACACCGAATCCTGACAAGGAAGCCATGCATTGGGTCCAACAACTTTGGGCTTGGGCACTCATTAATGCTCACATCCAAATGGGCTTTGGCCCAACAAACCCTAAATGGGTCATTGGGCCATGAATCTTACCGGGCTTTGACTTATAAAACCAATACATGCCAATGCACCATCATTTAATTATAGGGCATGCTGAACCGATCAAATGGGCCCCGGGCATGATACCTTAGAAGACGTAAATCTACTAAATGAACTTTGATTTAATTAATTAAGCACATGGAATTTTAACAATTATTAAAATTCTAAAATCGTAAACCTGGTCCACCGGAACAATAATTGTTAAAAAAAAACCATAACGTTTAATAGAAATTTAAGTATATCAACAAAACATAATAAACTTAACCTTGTAAATTATAAAATACGACGACGAAAACGACGACGACGAATGTTGTCGAGAATCGGCTCGTTGAAGAGGACGTTGAATATGAAAACCCTGGTTTTTGTGCCTAGAATTTTTTTTAAAAACCCATTGGGTCACACCCTGACGCCGAACCCTGACAAGGAAGCCATGCATCGGGCCCAACAACTTTGGGCTTGGGCACTCGTTAATACTCACACCCAAATGGGCTTTGGCCCAACAAACCGTAAATGGGTCATTGGGCCATGAAACTTAACGGGCTTTGCTCACAAAACCAATACGGGCCAATGGGCCATTATTTTATTTTAGGGCATGCTGAACCGACCCAATGGGCCCCGGGCATGATACCTTAAAAGACGTAAATTTATTAAATGAACTTTGATTTAATTAATTAGGCACGTGGAATTTTAACAATTATTAAAATTCAAAAATCATAAACCCCGGTTCACCGGAACAAAAATTGTTAAACAAAACCAAAACGTTTAATAGCAATTTAAGTATATCATCAAAACATAATAAACGTTACCTTGTAAATTATAAAATACAACGACGATGACGACGAAGATGACGATGACGACGACGACGTTGACGAATGTTGTCGAGAATGTGCTCGTTGAAGAGGACGTTGAATGTGACAACCCCGGTTTTTGGGCCTAGAAAATTTTTTAAAAACCAACTGGGTCACACCCTAACACCAAACCCCGACAAGGAAGCCATGCATTGGGCCTAGCAACTTTGGTATTGGGCACTCGTTAATACTCACACCCAAATGGGTTTTGGCCCAACAAACCTTAAATGGGTCATTAGCCCATGAAACTTAACGGGTTTTGACTCACAAAACAAATATGGCCCTATGGGCCATTATTTGATTATAGGGCATGCTGAACCGACCAAATGGTTAGAAGACGTAAATTTATTAAATGAACTTTGATTTAATTAATTAAGCATGTGGAATTTTAACAATTATTAAAATTCTAAAATCATAAACCCCGGTTCACAGGAACAAAAATTGTTAAACAAAATCATAACGTTTAATAGCAACTTAAGTATATCAACAAAATTTAATAAAGGTAACCTTGTAAATTATAAAATACGACTACGACGACGACGACGAAGATGACGACGACGACGACGACGACGTCGACGAATGCTGTCGAGAATATGCTTGTTGAAGAGGACGTTGAATGTGACAACCCCGGTTTTTGGGCCTAGAAATTTTTTTTAAAAACCCATTGGGTCACACCCTGACACCGAACCCTGACAAGGAAGCCATGCATTGGGCCCAATAACTTTGGGCTTGGGCACTCGTTAATACTCACACCCAAATGGGCTTTGGCCCAACAAACCCTAAATGGGTCATTTGGCCATGAAACTTAACGGGATTTGACTCACAAAACCAATACGGGCCATCATTTGATTATAGGGCATGCTGAACCGGCCAAATGGGCCCTGGGCACGATACCTAAGAAGACGTAAATTTACTAAATGAACTTTGATTTAATTAATTAAGCACGTGGAATTTTAACTATTATTAAAATTCTAAAATCATAAACCCCGGTTCATCGGAACAAAATTTGGTAAACAAAACCAAAACGTTTAATAGCAATTTAAGTATATCAACAAAACATAATAAACGTAACCTTGTATATTAGAAAATATGACAACGACGACGACGACGAATGCTGTCGAGAATCTGCTCGTTGAAGAGGACAATGAATGTGACAACCCCGGTTTTGGGCATAGAAAATTTTTTAAAAACCCATTGGGTCAAACCCTGAAGCCATGCATTGGGTCCAACAACTTTGGGCTTGGGCACTCATTAATACTCACATCCAAATGGGCTTTGGCCCAACAAACCCTAAATGGGTCATTGGGCCATGAAACTTAACGGGCTTTGACTCATAAAACCAATACATGCCAATGCACCATCATTTAATTATAGGACATGCTGAACCGACCAAATGGGCCCCGGGCATGATCCCTTAGAAGACGTAAATCTACTAAATGAACTTTGATTTAATTAATTAAGCACATGGAATTTTAACAATTATTAAAATTCTAAAATCGTAAACCCGGTTCACCGGAACAATAATTGTTAAAAAAAAAAAACCATAACGTTTAATAGAAATTTAAGTATATCAACAAAACATAATAAACTTAACCTTGTAAATTATAAAATACGACGATGAAAACGACGACGACGAATGTTGTCGAGAATCTGCTCGTTGAAGAGGACGTTGAATATGAAAACCCTGGTTTTTGTGCCTAGAAATTTTTTTAAAAACCCATTGGGTCACACCCTGACGCCAAACCTTGACAAGGAAGCCATGCATCGGGCCCAACAACTTTGGGCTTGGGCACTCGTTAATACTCACACCCAAATGGGCTTTGGCCCAACAAACCGTAAATGGGTCATTGGGCCATTAAACTTAACGGGCTTTGCTCACAAAACCAATACGGCCAATGGGCCATTATTTTATTTTAGGGCATGCTGAACCGACCAAATGGGCCCCGGGCATGATACCTTAGAAGACGTAAATTTATTAAATGAACTTTGATTTAATTAATTAGGCACGTGGAATTTTAACAATTATTAAAATTCAAAAATCATAAACCCGGTTCACCGAACAAAAATTGTTAAACAAAACCAAAACGTTTAATAGCAATTTAAGTATATCATCAAAAATAATAAACGTTACCTTGTAAATTATAAAATACAACGACGACGACGACGACGAAGATGACGATGACGACGACGACGTCGACGAATGTTGTCGAGAATGTGCTCGTTGAAGAGGACGTTGAATGTGACAACCCCGGTTTTTGGGCCTAGAAAATTTTTTAAAAACCAACTGGGTCACACCCTAACACCAAACCCCGACAAGGAAGCCATGCATTGGGCCTAGCAACTTTGGTATTGGGCACTCGTTAATACTCACACCCAAATGGGCTTTGGCCCAACAAACTTTAAATGGGTCATTAGCCCATGAAACTTAACGGGTTTTGACTCACAAAACCAATATGGCCCTATGGGCCATTATTTGATTATAGGGCATGCTGAACCGACCAAATGGGCCCCGGGCATGATAACTTAGAAGACGTAAATTTATTAAATGAACTTTGATTTAATTAATTAAGCATGTGGAATTTTAACAATTATTAAAATTCTAAAATCATAAACCCCGGTTCACAGGAACAAAAATTGTTAAACAAAACCATAACGTTTAATAGCAACTTAAGTATATCAACAAAATTTAATAAAGGTAACCTTGTAAATTATAAAATACGACAACGACGACGACGACGAAGATGACGACGACGACGACGACGTCGATGAATGTTGTCGAGAATATGCTTGTTGAAGAGGACGTTGAATGTGACAACCCCGGTTTTTGGGCCTAGAAATGTTTTTAAAAACCCATTGGGCACACCCTGACACCGAACCCTGACAAGGAAGCCATGCATTGGGCCCAACGACTTTTGGCTTGGGCACTCGTTAATACTCACACCCAAATGGGCTTTGGCCCAAGAAACTTTAAATGGGTCATTTGGCCATGAAACTTAACGGGCTTTGACTCACAAAACCAATACGGGCCATCATTTGATAATAGGGCATGCTGAACCGGCCAAATGGGCCCCGGGCACGATACCTTAGAAGACTTAAATTTACTAAATGAACTTTGATTTAATTAATTAAGCACGTAAAATTTTAACTATTATTAAAATTCTAAAATCATAAACCCCGGTTCACCGGAATAAAAAGCTGTTAAACAAAACCATAACGTTTAATAGCAATGTAAGCATATCAACAAAACATAATAAACGTAACCTTGTATATTAGAAAATATGACAACGACGACGACTACGACGACGACGATGAATGTTGTCGAGAATCTACTCGTTGAAGAGGACGTTGAAAGTGACAACCCCGGTTTTTGGGCCTAGAAAATTTATTAAAAACCCATTGGGTCACTCTCTGACACCGATCCACGACAAGCAACCATGCATTGGGCCCAACAACTTTGGGCTTGGGCACTCGTTAAAACTCACGCCCAAATGGGCTTTGGCCCAACAAACCCTAAATGAGTCATTGGGCCATAAAACTTAACTGGCTTTGACTCAGAAACCAATACGGGCCAATGGGCCATCATTTGATTATAGGGCATGCTGAACCAACCAAATAGACCTCCGACACGATACCTTAGAAGACGTAAATTTACTAAATTAACTTTGATTTATTTAATTAAGCACGTGGAATTTTAACAATTATTAAAATTCTAAAATCATAAACCTTGGTTCATCGGGACAAAAATTGTTAAACAAAACCATTACGTTTAATAGAAATTTAAGTATATCAACAAAACATAATAAACGTAACCTTGTAAATTATAAAATACGACGACGATGACGAATGTTGTCGAGAATCTGCTCGTTGAGAGGACTTTGAATGTGACAACCCTGGTTTTTGGGCTAGAAAATTTTTTAAAAAACCCATTGGGTCACACCCTGACACCGAACCCCGAAAAGGAAGCCATGCATTGGGCCAAACAACTTTGGGCTTTGGCACTCGTTAATTCTCACACCCAAATGGGCTTTGGCCCAAAAAACCCTAAATGGGTCATTGGGCCATGAAACTTAATGAGCTTTGACTCACAAAACCAATACGGGCCAAAAGGCCATCATTTGATTATAGGGCTTTTTGAATCGACCAAATGCGCCCCATGCACGATACCTTAGAAGACGTAAATTTACTAAATTAACTTTGATTTAATTAATTAAGCATGTGAAATTTTAACAATTATTAAAATTCTAAAATCATAAACCCCAGTTTACCAAAACAAAAATTGTTAAACAAAACCATAGCGTTTAATAGCAATTTAAGTATATCAACAAAACATAATAAACATAACCTTGTAAAATATGTAATACGACGACGACGACGATGACGATGACGAATGTTGTCGAGAAACTGCTTGTTGAAGAGGACGTTGATGTGACAACCTCGGTTTTTGGGCCTAGAAAATTTTTTAAAAACCCATTGGGTCACAGCCTGACACCGAACCCCGACAAGGAAGCCATGCATTGGGCTCAACAACTTTGGAATTTTGCACTCGTTAATACTCACACCAAAATAGGCTTTGGCCCAACAAACCCTATATAGGTCTTTGGGCCATGAAACTTAACAAGCTTTGACTCACAAAATCAATACGGGCTAATGGGCCATCATTCGAATATAGAGCATGCTGAACCGACCAAATTGGCCCCGGGCACGATACCTTAGAATACGTAAATTTACTAAATGAACTTTGATTTAATTAATTAAGCACGTGGAATTTTAACAATTATTAAAATTCTAAAATCATAAACCCCGGTTCACTAGAACAAAAATTGTTAAACAAAACAATAACGTTTAATAGCAATTTAATTATATCAATAAAATATAATAAACGTAACCTTGTAAATTATAAAATACGACGACGACGACGAATGTTGTTGAGAATCTGCTCGTTGAAAAGGACGTTGAATGTGACAACCTCGGTTTTTGGGCCTAGAAAATTTTTTAAAAACCCATTGGGTCACACCCTGACACCGAACCCCGACAAGAAAGCCATGCATTAGGCCCAACAAATTTTGGCTTGGGCACTCGTTAATACTCACACCCAAATGGGCTTTGGCCCAACAAAGCCTAAATGGGTCATTGGGCCATGAAACTTAACGGGCTTTGACTCACAAAACCAATACGGGCCAATGGGCCATCATTTGATTATAGGGCATGTTGAACCGAAAAAATAGGCCGAGGGCACGATACCTTAGAAGACTTAAATTTACTAAATGAACTTTGATTTAATTAATTAAGCACGTAAAATTTTAATAATTATTAAAATTCTAAAATCATAAACCCCGGATCACCAAAACAAAAATTGTTAAACAAAACCATAACATTTAATAGCAATTTAAGTATATCAACAAAACATAATAAACGTAACCTTGTAAATTATAAGATACGAAGACGAAGACGACAATGACGAATGTTGTCGAGAATCAGCTCGTTGAAGAGGACGTTGAATGTGACAACCCCGGTTTTTGGGCCTCGAAATTTTTTTAAAAACCCATTGGGTCACACCCTAACACGGAACCCCGACAAGGAAGCAATGCATTGGGCCCAACGACTTTTGGCTTGGGCACTCGTTAATACTCACACCCAATGGGCTTTGGCCCAACAAACCCTAAATGGGTCATTGGGCCATGAAACTTAACGGGTTTTGACTCACAAAACCAATACGGGCCAATGGGCCAACATTTGATTATAGGGCATGCTGAACTGAAAAAATGGGCCCCGGGCACGCTACCTTAAAAGAGTTAAATTTTCTAAATGAACTTTGATTTAATTAATTTAGCACGTAAAATTTTAACAATTTTAAATTCTAAAATCATAAACCCCGGTTCATCGGAACAAAAATTGTTAAACAAAACCATAACGTTTAATAGCGATTTAAGTATATCAACAAAACATAATAAATGTAACCTTGTAAATTATAAAATACGAAGGCGACGATGACGACGGATGTTGTCGAGAATCTGTTCTTGAAGAGGACGTTGAATGTGACAACCCTGGTTATTGGGCCCAGAAAACTTTTTAAAAACCCATTGGGTCACACCCTGACACCGAACCCTGACAAAGAAGCCATGCATTGGGCTCAACGACTTTTGGCTTGGGCACTCGTTAATACTCACACCCAAATAGGCTTTGGCCCAACATACCCCTAATGTCATTGGGCCATGAAACTTAACGGGCATTGACTCACAAAACCAATACGGGGCAATGGGCCATCATTTGATTATAGGGCATGCAGAACCGACCAAATGGAACCCAGGCACGATACCTTAGAAGACGAAAATTTACTAAATTAACTTTGATTTAATTAATAAGCACGTGGAATTTAAGAATTATTAAAATTCAAAATCATAAACCCCGGTTCACTCGAACAAAATGTTAACAAAATCATAACGTTTAATAGAAATTTAAGTATATCAACAAAACATAATAAACGTAACCTTGTAAATTATAAAATACGACGACGAATGTTGTCGAGAATCTGCTCGTCAAAGAGGACCTGAATGTCACAACCCCGGTTTTTGGGCCTAGAATATTTTTTAAAAACCCATTGGGTCACACCCTGACACCAAACCCCGACAAAGAAGCCATGCATTGGGCCCAACGACATTGGGCTTGGGCACTCGTTAATACTCACACCAAATGGGCTTTGGCCCAACAAACCCTAAATGGGTCATTAGGCCATGAAACTTAACGGGCTTTGACTCACAAAACCATACGGGGTAATGGGCCATCATTTGAATATAGTGCATGCAGAACCGACCAATGGGCCCGAGCAGGATACCTTAGAAGACGTAAATTTACTAAATGAACTTTGTTTTAATTAATTAAGCACGTGGAATTTTAACAATTATTAAAATCCAAAATCATAAACCTTGGTCACCGGAACAAAAATTGCTAAACAAAACCATAACGTTTAATAGCAATTTAAGTATATCAACAAAACATAATAAACGTAACCTTGTAAATTATAAATACGACGACGAATGTTGTCGAGAATCTGCGTTGAAGAGGACGTTGAATGTCACAACCCGGTTTTTCGGGCCTAGAAAATTTTTTTAAAAACCCATTGGGTCACACCCTGACACCAACCCCGACAGGAAGCCATGCATTGGGCCCAACGACATTGGGCTTGGGCACTCATTAATACTACACCCCAAATGGGCTTTGGCCCAACAAACCCTAAATGGGTCATTAGGCCATGAAACTTAACAGGCTTTGACTCACAAAACCAATACGGGCCAATGGGCCATCATTTGATTATAGGGCATGCTGAATCGACCAAAATGGACAGGGGTACGATACCTTAGAAACGTGAATTTACTAAATTAACTTTGATTTAATTAATTAAGCACGTTGAATTTTAACAATTATTAATTCAAAAATCATAAACCCCGGTTCACTAGCAAAAATTGTTAAACAAAACCATAACGTTTAATAGAATTTAAGTATATCAACAAAACATAATAAAGGTAACCTTGTAAATAACAAAACCGACGACGACGACGAATGTTTAGAATCTGCTCGTTTAAAGAGACGTTCAATGTGACAACCCCGGTTTTTAGGATAGAAAATTTTTACAAACCCATTGGGTCACACCCTGACACCGAACCCCGACAAGGAAGCCATGCATTAGGCCTAACCACTTTGGGCTTGGGTACTCGTTAATACTCACACCAAATGGGCTATGGCCCAACAAACCCTAAATGGGTCATTGGGCCATGAAACTTAACGGGCTTTGACTCACAAAACCAATACGGGCCAATGGGCCATCATTGATTATTGGGCATGCTGAACCGACCAAATGGGCCCCGGGCACAATATCTCGTAGACGTAAATTTACTAAATGAACTTTGATTTAATTAATTAAGCACGTGGAATTTTAACAATTATTAAAATTCTAAAATCACAAATCCCGGTTCACCGAACAAAAATTGTTAAACAAAACCATCACGTTTAATAGATATTATGTGTATCAACAAAACATAATAAACGTAACCTTGTAAATTATAAAATACGATGACGACGGCGGCGGCGAGGAGGAGGACGACGACGAATGTTGTCGAGAATCTGCTCGTCGAAGAGGAGTTGAATGTGACAACCCTGATTTTTGGCCTAGAAAATTTTTTAAAAACCTATTGGTTCACACCCTAACATCGAAACCCAACAAGAAAGCCATGCATTATGCCCAACAACTTTGGGCTTTGGCACTCGTCAATACTCACACCCAAATGGGCTTTGGCCAACAAACCCTAAATGGGTCATTGGGCCATGAAACTTCACAGGCTTTAACTAACAAAACCAATACGGGTCAATGGGCCATCTTTGAATATAGTGCATGCTGAAGAGACCAAATGAGCCCGGGCACGATACCTTAGAAGACGTAAATTTACTAAATGAACTTTGATTTAATTAATTAAGCATGTGGAATTTTAACAGTTATTAAAATTCTGAAATCATAAACCCCAGTTCACCGGAACAAAATTGTTAACAAAACCATAACGTTTAATAGCAATTTAAGTACATCAACAAACATAATAAACTAATCTTGTAAATTATAAAATACGACAACGACGATGACGACGAATGTTGTCGAGAATCTACTCGTTGAAGAGGACGTTGAATGTGACAACCCTTGTTTTGGGCATAGAAAATTTTTTAAAAACCCACTGGGTCACACCCGTCACCGAACACCGAAAAGGAAGCTATGCTTTGGGCCCAACAACTTTGGGCTTGGGCACTCGTTAATACTCACACCCAAATGGCTTTGGCCCAACAAACCCTAAATGGGTCATTGGGCCATGAAACTTAACAGGCTTTGACTGACAAAACCAATACGGGCCAATGGGCCATATTTGAATATAGGGCATGATGAACCGACCAAATCGGCCTTTGACACGATACCTTAGAAGACGTAAATTTACTAAATAAACTTTGATTTAATTAATTAAGCACGTGGAATTTTAATAATTATTAAAATTCTAAAATCATAAACCCCGGTTCACCGTAACAAAAATTGTTAAACAAAACTATAACGTTTAATAGCAATTTAAGTATATCAACAAAACATAATAAACGTAACCTTGTAAATTATAAAATAAGACGACGACGACGACGAATGTATTCGAGAATCTGCTCATTGAAGAGGACGTTGAATGTGACAACCTCGGTTAAAGGCCTAGAAACTTTTTAAAAACCCATTGGGTCACACCCTGACACCGAACCCGACAAGGAAGCCATGCATGGTCCCAACAACTTTGGCTTGGGCACTCGTTAATACTCACACCCAAATGGGTTTGGCCCAACAAACCCTAAATGGGTCGTTGGGCCATGAAACTTAACGGGCTTTTGACTCACAAAACCAATACGGGCCAATGGGCCATAATTTGATTATTGGGCATGCTTAACCGACCAAATGGGCCCCGGGCACAATACCTTCGAAGACGTAAATTTACTAAATGAACTTTGATTTAATTAATTAAGCTCGTGGAATTTTAACAATTATTAAAATTCTAAAATCACAAACCCCGGTTCACCGGAACAAAAATTGTTAAACAAAACCATAACGTTTAATAGATATTTAAGTATATCAACAAAACATAATAAACGTAACCTTGTAAATTACAAAATACGATGACGACGACAACGACGACGACGACGACGACGGCGGCGGCGAGGACGACGACGACGACGAATGTTGTCGAGAATCTGCTCGTTGAAGAGGAGTTGATGTGACAACCTGATTTTTGGCCAAGAAATTTTTTAAAAACCTATTGGGTCACACCCTAACATCGAACCCCAACAAGGAAGCCATGCATTATGCCCAACAACTTTGGGCTTAGGCACTCGTTAATACTCACAACCAATGGGCTCTGGCACAACAAACCCTAAATGGTCATTGGGCCATGAAACTTCACAGGCTTTGACTAACAAAACAATACGGGCCATGGGCCATCATTTGAATATAGTGCATGCTGAAGAGACCAAATGGGCCCCGGCAAGATACCTTAGAAGACGTAAATTACTAAATGAAATTTGATTTAATTAATTAAGCACGTGGAATTTTAACAATTATTAAAATTCTGAAATCATAAACCCCAGTTCACCGGAACAAAATTGTTAAACAAAACCATAACGTTTAATAGCAATTTAAGTACATCAACAAATATAATAAACTTAATCTTGTAAATATAAAATACGACGACGACGATGACGACGACGAATGTTGTCGAGAATCTGCTCGTTGAAGAGGACGTTGAATGTGACACCCCGGTTTTTGGGCCTAGAAATTTTTTTAAAAACCCATTGAGTCACACCCTGACACCGAACCCCGACAAGAGAGCTATGCATTTGGCCTAACAACTATGGGCTTGGGCATTCGTTAATACTCACACCCAAATTGGCTTTGGCCCAACAAACCATAATGGGTCATTGGGCCATGAAACTTAACGGGCTTTGATTCACAAAACCAATATGGGCCAATGGGCCATCATTTGATTATACGGCATGCTGAACAGATCAAATGGGCCCCGGGCATGATACCTTAGAAGACGTAAATTTACTAAATGATCTTTGATTTAATTAATTAAGCACGTGGAATTTTAACAATTATTAAAATTCTAAAATCACAAACCCCGGTTCACCGGAACAAAAATTGTTAAACAAAACCATAACGTTTAATAGATATTTAAGTATATCAACAAAACATAATAAACGTAACCTTTTAAATTATAAAATACGATGACGACGACAACGAAGACGACGACGACGACGGCGGCGACGAGGACGACGACGACGACGAATGTTGTCGATAATCTGCTCGTTGAAGAGGAGTTGAATGTGACAACCCTGATTTTTGGCCAAGAAAATTTTTTAAAAACCTATTGGGTCACACCCTAACATCGAACCCCAAGAGGAAGCCATTCATTATGCCCAACAACTTTAGGCTTAGGCACTCGTTAATACTCACACCCAAATGGGCTCTGGCACAACAAACCCTAAATGGGTCATTGGGCCATGAAACTTCACAGGCTTTGACTAACAAAACCAATACGGGCCAATGGGCCATCATTTGAATATAGTGCATGCTGAAGAGACCAAATGGGCCCCGGGCAAGATACCTTAGAAGACGTAAATTTACTAAATGAAATTTGATTTAATTAATTAAGCACATGGAATTTTAACAAGTATTAAAATTCTGAAATCATAAACCCCAGTTCACCGGAACAAAAATTGTTAAACAAAACCATAACGTTTAATAGCAATTTAAGTACATCAACAAAATATAATAAACTTAATCTTGTAAATTATAAAATACGACGACGACGATGACGACGACGAATGTTGTCGAGAATCTGCTCGTTGAAGAGGACGTTGAATGTGACAACCCCGGTTTTTGGGCCTAGAAATTTTTTAAAAACCCATTGGGTCACACCCTGACACCGAACCCCGACAAGAGAGCTATGCATTAGGCCTAACAACTATGGGCTTGGGCATTCGTTAATACTCACACACAAATGGGCTTTGGCCCAACAAACCATAATGGGTCATTGGGCCATGAAACTTAACGGGCTTTGATTCACAAAACCAATATGGGCCAATGGGCCATCATTTGATTATACGGCATGCTGAACAGACCAAATGGGCCCCGGGCATGATACCTTAGAAGACGTAAATTTACTAAATGATCTTTGATTTAATTAATTAAGCACGTGGAATTTTAACAATTATTAAAATTCTAAAATCACAAACCCCGGTTCACCAGAACAGAAATTGTTAAACAAAACCATAACGTTTAATAGATATTTAAGTATATCAACAAAACATAATAAACGTAACCTTGTAAATTTTAAAATACGACGACAGCGACAACGACGAATGTTGTCGAGAATCTACTCGTTGAAGAGGACGTTGAATGTGACACCCCTGGTTTTTGGGCATAGAAAATTTTTTAAAAACCCATTGGGTCACACCCTGACACCAAACCCCGACAAGGAAGCCTTGCATTGGGCCCAACGACATTGGGCTTGGGCACCCATTAATACTCACACCCAAATGGGCTTTGGCCCAACAAACCCTAAATGGGTCATTAGGCCATGAAACTTAACGGGCTTTGACTCACAAAACCAATACGGGGTAATGGGCCATCATTTGAATATAGTGCATGCAGAACCGACCAAATGGGCCCCGAGCAGGATACCTTAGAAGACGTAAATTTACTAAATGAACTTTGATTTAATTAATTAAGCATGTGGAATTTTAACAATTATTAAAATTCCAAAATCATAAACCTTGGTTCACCGGAACAAAAATTGCTAAACAAAACCATAACGTTTAATAGCAATTTAAGTATATCAACAAAACATAATAAACGTAACCTTGTAAATTATAAAATACGACGACGAATGTTGTCGAGAATCTGCTCGTTGAAGAGGACGTTGAATGTCACAACCCCGGTTTTTGGGCTTAGAAAGTTTTTTAAAAACCCATTGGGTCACACCCTGACACCAAATCCCGACAAGGAAGCCATGCATTGGGTCCAACGACATTGGGCTTGGGCACTCGTTAATACTCACACCCAAATGGGCTTTGGCCCAACAAACCCTAAATGGGTCATTAGGCCATGAAACTTAACGGGCTTTGACTCACAAAACCAATACGGGTCAATGGGCCATCATTTGATTATAGGGCATGCTGAACCGACAAAATGGACCAGGGGCACGATACCTTAGAAAACGTGAATTTACTAAATTAACTTTGATTTAATTAATTAAGCACGTTGAATTTTAACAATTATTAAAATTCAAAAATCATAAACCCCGGTTCACTAGAACAAAAATTGTTAAACAAAACCATAACGTTTAATAGAATTTAAGTATATCAACAAAACATAATAAAGGTAACCTTGTAAATAACAAAACACGACGACGACGACGAATGTTTAGAATCTGCTCGTTAAAGAGGACGTTCAATGTGACAACCCCGGTTTTTGGGATAGAAAATTTTTTACAAACCCATTGGGTCACACCCTGACACCGAACCCCGACAAGGAAGCCATGCATTAGTCCTAACCACTTTGGGCTTGGGTACTCGTTAATACTCACACCCAAATGGGCTATGGCCCAACAAACCCTAAATGGGTCATTGGGCCATGAAACTTAACGGGCTTTGACCCACAAAACCAATACGGGCCAATGGGCCATCATTTGATTATTGGGCATGCTGAACCGACCAAATGGGCCCCGGGCACAATATCTTCGAAGACGTAAATTTACTAAATGAACTTTGATTTAATTAATTAAGCACGTGGAATTTTAACAATTATTAAAATTCTAAAATCACAAACCCCGGTTCACCGGAACAAAATTTGTTAAACAAAACCATCACGTTTAATAGATATTTAAGTGTATCAACAAAACATAATAAACGTAACCTTGTAAATTATAAAATACGATGACGACGGCGGCGGCGAGGACGACGACGACGGCGGCGGCGAGGAGGAGGACGACGACGAATGTTGTCGAGAATCTGCTCGTCGAAGAGGAGTTGAATGTGACAACCCTGATTTTTGGCCTAGAAAATTTTTTAAAAACCTATTGGTTCACACCCTAACATCGAACCCCAACAAGAAAGCCATGCATTATGCCCAACAACTTTGGGCTTAGGCACTCGTCAATACTCACACCCAAATGGGCTTTGGCACAACAAAACCTAAATGGGTCATTGGGCCATGAAACTTCACAGGCTTTAACTAACAAAACCAATACGGGTCAATGGGCCATCTTTTGAATATAGTGCATGCTGAAGAGACCAAATGAGCCCCGGGCATGATACCTTAGAAGACGTAAATTTACTAAATGAACTTTGATTTAATTAATTAAGCACGTGGAATTTTAACAGTTATTAAAATTCTGAAATCATAAACCCCAGTTCACCGGAACAAAAATTGTTAAACAAAACCATAACGTTTAATAGCAATTTAAGTACATCAACAAAACATAATAAACTTAATCTTGTAAATTATAAAATACGACAACGACGATGACGACGAATGTTGTCGAGAATCTACTCGTTGAAGAGGACGTTGAATGTGACAACCCTGGTTTTTGGGCATAGAAAATTTTTTAAAAACCCATTAGGTCACACCCTGACACCGAACACCGAAAAGGAAGCTATGCTTTGGGCCCAACAACTTTGGGCTTGGGCACTCGTTAATACTCACACCCAAATGGCTTTGGCCCAACAAACCCTAAATGGGTCATTGGGCCATGAAACTTAACAGGCTTTGACTGACAAAACCAATACGGGCCAATGGGCCATATTTGAATATAGGGCATGATGAACCGACCAAATCGGCCTTGGACACGATACCTTAGAAGACATAAATTTACTAAATAAACTTTGATTTAATTAATTAAGCACGTGGAATTTTAATAATTATTAAAATTCTAAAATCATAAACCCCGGTTCACCGTAACAAAAATTGTTAAACAAAACTATAACGTTTAATAGCAATTTAAGTATATTAACAAAACATAATAAATATAACCTTGTAAATTATAAAATACGACGACGACGACGACGAATGTATTCGAGAATCTGCTCATTGAAGAGGACGTTGAATGTGACAACCTCGGTTTAAAGGCCTAGAAAACTTTTTAAAAACCCATTGGGTCACACCCTGACACCGAACCCCGACAAGGAAGCCATGCATTGGTCCCAACAACTTTGGGCTTGGGCACTCGTTAATACTCACACCCAAATGGGTTTGGCCCAACAAACCCTAAATGGGTCGTTGGGCCATGAAACTTAACGGGCTTTTGACTCACAAAACCAATACGGGCCAATGGGCCATCATTTGATTATTGGGCATGCTTAACTGACCAAATGGGCCCCGGGCACAATACCTTCGAAGAAGTAAATTTACTAAATGAACTTTGATTTAATTAATTAAGCTCGTTGAATTTTAACAATTATTAAAATTCTAGCATTACAAACCCCGGTTCACCGGAACAAAAATTGTTAAACAAAACCATAACGTTTAATAGATATTTAAGTATATCAACAAAACATAATAAACGTAACCTTGTAAATTATAAAATACGATGACGACGACAACGACGACGACGACGACGACGGCGGCGGCGAGGACGACGACGACGGCGGCGGCGAGGACGACGACGACGAATGTTGTCGAGAATCTGCTCGTTGAAGAGGAGTTGAATGTGACAACCCTGATTTTTGGCCAAGAAAATTTTTTAAAAACCTATTGGGTCACACCCTAACATCGAACCCCAACAAGGAAGCCATGCATTATGCCCAACAACTTTGGGCTTAGGCACTCGTTAATACTCACACCCAAATGGGCTCTGGCACAACAAACCCTAAATGGGTCACTGGGCCATGAAACTTCACAGGCTTTGACTAACAAAACCAATACGGGCCAATGGGCCATCATTTGAATATAGTGCATGCTGAAGAGACCAAATGGGCCCCGGGCAAGATACCTTAGAAGACGTAAATTTACTAAATGAAATTTGATTTAATTAATTAAGCACGTGGAATTTTAACAATTATTAAAATTCTGAAATCATAAACCCCAGTTCACCGGAACAAAAATTGTTAAACAAAACCATAACGTTTAATAGCAATTTAAGTACATCAACAAAATATAATAAACTTAATCTTGTAAATTATAAAATACGACGACGACGATGACGACGACGAATGTTGTCGAGAATCTGCTCGTTGAAGAGGACGTTGAATGTGACAACCCCGGTTTTAGGGCCTAGAAATTTTTTTAAAAACCCATTGGGTCACACCCTGACACCGAACCCCGACAAGAGAGCTATGCATTAGGCCTAACAACTATGGGCTTGGGCATTCGTTAATACTCACACCCAAATTGGCTTTGGGCCCAACAACTTTGGGCTTGGGCACTCGTTAATACTCACACCCAAATAGCTTTGGCCCAACAAACCCTAAATGGGTCATTGGGCCATGAAACTTAACAGGCTTTGACTGACAAAACCAATACGGGCCAATGGGCCATATTTGAATATAGGGCATGATGAACCTACCAAATCGGCCTTGGACACGATACCTTAGAAGACGTAAATTTACTAAATAAACTTTGATTTAATTAATTAAGCACGTGGAATTTTAATAATTATTAAAATTCAAAAATCATAAACCCCGGTTCACCGTAACAAAAATTGTTAAACAAAACTATAACGTTTAATAGCAATTTAAGTATATCAAAAAAACATAATAAATATAACCTTGTAAATTATAAAATACGACGACGACGACGACGAATGTATTCGAGAATCTGCTCATTGAAGAGGACGTTGAATGTGACAACCTCGGTTTAAAGGCCTAGAAAACTTTTTAAAAACCCATTGGGTCACACCCTGACACCAAACCCCGACAAGGAAGCCATGCATTGGTCCCAACAACTTTGGGGTTGGGCACTCGTTAATACTCACACCCAAATGGGTTTGGCCCAACAAACCCTAAATGGGTCGTTGGGCCATGAAACTTAACGGGCTTTTGACTCACAAAACCAATACGGGCCAATGGGCCATCATTTGATTATTGGGCATGCTTAACCGACCAAATGGGCCCCGGGCACAATACCTTCGAAGAAGTAAATTTACTAAATGAACTTTGATTTAATTAATTAAGCTCGTGGAATTTTAACAATTATTAAAATTCTAAAATCACAAACCCCGGTTCACCGGAACAAAACCATAACGTTTAATAGATATTTAAGTATATCAACAAAACATAATAAACGTAACCTTGTAAATTATAAAATACGATGACGACGACAACGACGACGACGACGACGACGACGGCGGCGGCGAGGACGACGGCGGCGGCGAGGACGACGACGACGACGAATGTTGTCGAGAATCTGCTCGTTGAAGAGGAGTTGAATGTGACAACGCTGATTTTTGGCCAAGAAAATTTTTTAAAAACCTATTGGGTCACACCCTAACATCGAACCCCAACAAGGAAGCCATGCATTATGCCCAACAACTTTGGGCTTAGGCACTCGTTAATACTCACACCCAAATGGGCTATGACACAACAAACCCTAAATGGGTCATTGGGCCATGAAACTTCACAGGCTTTGACTAACAAAACCAATACGGGCCAATGGGCCATCATTTGAATATAGTGCATGCTGAAGAGACCAAATGGGCCCCGGGCAAGATACCTTAGAAGACGTAAATTTACTAAATGAAATTTGATTTAATTAATTAAGCACGTGGAATTTTAACATTTATTAAAATTCTGAAATCATAAACCCCAGTTCACCGGAACAAAAATTGTTAAACAAAACCATAACGTTTAATAGCAATTTAAGTACATCAACAAAATATAATAAACTTAATCTTGTAAATTATAAAATAC
Source organism: Flaveria sonorensis (assembly GCA_025506505.1). Lineage (NCBI taxonomy): Eukaryota > Viridiplantae > Streptophyta > Magnoliopsida > Asterales > Asteraceae > Flaveria > Flaveria sonorensis. The sequence goes on from JACCIY010000111.1 coordinate 87,487, forward strand.
GACGACGACAATGACGACGACGAATGTTGTCGAGAATCTGCTCGTTGAAGAGGATGTTGAATGTGACAACCCCGGTTTTTGGGCCTAGAAATTTTTTTAAAAACCCATTGGGTCACACCCTGACACCGAACCCCGACAAGAGAGCTATGCATTAGGCCTAACAACTATGGGCTTGGGCATTCGTTAATACTCACACCCAAATGGGCTTTGGCCCAACAAACCACAATGGGTCATTGGGCCATGAAACTTAACGGGCTTTGATTCACAAAACCAATATGGGCCAATGGGCCATCATTTGATTATACGGCATGCTGAACAGACCAAATGGGCCCCGGGCATGATACCTTAGAAGACGTAAATTTACTAAATGATCTTTGATTAATTAATTAAGCACGTGGAATTTTAACAATTATTAAAATTCTAAAATCACAAACCCCGGTTCACGAGAACAAAAATTGTTAAACAAAACCATAACGTTTAATAGATATTTAAGTATATCAACAAAACATAATAAACGTAACCTTGTAAATTATAAAATACGACGACAACGACGACGACGAATGTTGTCGAGAATCTACTCGTTGAAGAGGACGTTGAATGTGACACCCCTGGTTTTTGGGCATAGAAAATTTTTTAAAAACCCATTGGGTCACACCCTGACACCGAACCCCGACAAGAAAGCTATGCATTGGGCCCAACAACTTTGGGCTTGGGCACTCGTTAATACTCACACCCAAATGGCTTTGGCCCAACAAACCCTAAATGTGTCATTGGGACATGAAACTTATCTAGCTTTGACTCACAAAACCAATACGGGGCAATGGGCCATCATTTGATTATAGGGCATGCAGAACCGACCAAATGGACCCAGGCACGATACCTTAGAAGACGAAAATTTACTAAATTAACTTTGATTTAATTAATTAAGCACGTGGAATTTTAAGAATTATTAAAATTCTAAAATCATAAACCCCGGTTCACTCGAACAAAAATTGTTAAACAAAATCATAACCTTTAATAGAAATTTAAGTATATCAACAAAACATAATAAACGTAACCTTGTAAATTATAAAATACGACGACGAATGTTGTCGAGAATCTGCTCGTCAAAGAGGACGTTGAATGTCACAACCCCGGTTTTTGGGCCTAGAAAATTTTTTAAAAACCCATTGGGTCACACCCTGACACAAAACCCCGACAAGGAAGCCTTGCATTGGGCCCAACGACATTGGGCTTGGGCACTCGTTAATACTCACACCCAAATGGACTTTGGCCCAACAAACCCTAAATGGGTCATTAGGCCATGAAACTTAACGGGCTTTGACTCACAAAACCAATACGGGGTAATGGGCCATCATTTGAATATAGTGCATGCAGAACCGACCAAATGGGCCCCGAGCAGGATACCTTAGAAGACGTAAATTTACTAAATGAACTTTGATTTAATTAATTAAGCACGTGGAATTTTAACAATTATTAAAATTCCAAAATCATAAACCTTGGTCACCGGAACAAAAATTGCTAAACAAAACCATAACGTTTAATAGCAATTTAAGTATATCAACAAAACATAATAAACGTAACCTTGTAAATTATAAAATACGACGACGAATGTTGTCGAGAATCTGCTCGTTGAAGAGGACGTTGAATGTCACAACCCCGGTTTTTGGGCTTAGAAAGTTTTTTAAAAACCCATTGGGTCACACCTGACACCAAATCCCGACAAGGAAGCCATGCATTGGGTCCAACGACATTGGGCTTGGGCACTCGTTAATACTCACACCCAAATGGGCTTTGGCCCAACAAACCCTAAATGGGTCATTAGGCCATGAAACTTAACGGGCTTTGACTCACAAAACCAATACGGGTCAATGGGCCATCATTTGATTATAGGGCATGCTGAACCGACAAAATGGACCAGGGGCACGATACCTTAGAAAACGTGAATTTACTAAATTAACTTTGATTTAATTAATTAAGCACGTTGAATTTTAACAATTATTAAAATTCAAAAATCATAAACCCCGGTTCACTAGAACAAAAATTGTTAAACAAAACCATAACGTTTAATAGAATTTAAGTATATCAACAAAACATAATAAAGGTAACCTTGTAAATAACAAAACACGACGACGACGACGAATGTTTAGAATCTGCTCGTTAAAGAGGACGTTCAATGTGACAACCCCGGTTTTTGGGATAGAAAATTTTTTACAAACCCATTGGGTCACACCCTGACACCGAACCCCGACAAGGAAGCCATGCATTAGTCCTAACCACTTTGGGCTTGGGTACTCGTTAATACTCACACCCAAATGGGCTATGGCCCAACAAACCCTAAATGGGTCATTGGGCCATGAAACTTAACGGGCTTTGACCCACAAAACCAATACGGGCCAATGGGCCATCATTTGATATTGGGCATGCTGAACCGACCAAATGGGCCCGGGCACAATATCTTCGAAGACGTAAATTTACTAAATGAACTTTGATTTAATAATTAAGCACGTGGAATTTTAACAATTATTAAAATTCTAAAATCACAAACCCCGGTTCACCGGAACAAAATTTGTTAAACAAAACCATCACGTTAATAGATATTTAAGTGTATCAACAAAACATAATAAACGTAACCTTGTAAATTATAAAATACGATGACGACGCGGCGGCGAGGACGAGGCGACGTGACGGCGGCGGCGAGGAGGACGACGACGAATGTTGTCGAGAATTGCTCGTCGAAGAGGAGTTGAATGTGACAACCCTGATTTTTGGCCTAGAAAATTTTTTAAAAAACCTATTGGTTCACACCCTAACAATCGAACCCCAACAAGAAAGCATGCATTATGCCCAACAACTTTGGGCTTAGGCACTCGTCAATACTCACACCCAAATGGGCTTTGGCACAACAAAACCCTAAATGGGTCATTGGGCCATGAAACTTCACAGGCTTTAACTAACAAAAACCAATACGGGTCAATGGGCCATCTTTTGAATATAGTGTATGCTGAAGAGACCAAATGAGCCCCGGGCATGATACCTTAGAAGACGTAAATTTACTAAATGAACTTTGATTTAATTAATTAAGCACGTGGAATTTTAACAGTTATTAAAATTCTGAATCATAAACCCCAGTTCACCGGAACAAAATTGGTAAACAAAACCATAACGTTTAATAGCAATTTAAGTACATCACACAAACATAATAAACTTAATCTGTAAATTATAAAATACGGAACGACGATGACGACGAATGTTGTCGAGAATCTACTCGTTGAAGAGGACGTTGAATGTGACAACCCTGGTTTTTGGGCATAGAAAATTTTTAAAACCATTAGGTCACACCTGACACCGAACACCGAAAGGACATGCGACGTAAAAGGAACTATGCTTTGCGCGCCTTCCCAACAACTTTGGGGCTGGGCACTCGTTAATACTCACACCAAATGGCTTTGGCCCAACAAACCCTAAATGGGTCATTGGGCCATGAAACTTAACAGCTTTGACTGACAAAACCATACGGGCCAATGGGCCATATTTGAATATAGGGCATGATGATGAACGACCAAATCGGCCTTGGACACGATACCTTAGAAGACATAAATTTACTAAATAAACTTTGATTTTAATTAATTAAGCACGTGGAATTTTAATAATTATTAAAATTCTAAAATCATAAACCCCGGTTCACCGTAACAAAAATTGTTAAACAAAACTATAACTTTAATAGCAATTTAAGTATATCAACAAAACATAATAAATATAACCTTGTAAATTATAAAATACGACGACGACGACGACGAATGTATTCGAGAATCTGCTCATTGAAGAGGACGTTGAATGTGACAACCTCGGTTTAAAAGGCCTAGAAAACTTTTTAAAAACCCATTGGGTCACACCCTGACACCGAACCCCGACAGGAAGCCATGCATTGGTCCCAACAACTTTGGACTTGGGCACTCGTTAATACTCACACCCAATGGGTTTGGCCCAACAAACCCTAAATGGGTCGTTGGGCCATGAAACTTAACGGGCTTTGACTCACAAAACCAATACGGGCCAATGGGCCATCATTTGATTATGTGGCATGCTTAACTGACCAAATGGGCCCCGGGCACATACCTTCGAAGAAGTAAATTTACTAAATGAACTTTGATTTAATTAATTAAGCTCGTTGAATTTTAACAATTATTAAAATTCTAGCATTACAAACCCCGGTTCACCGGAACAAAAATTGTTAAACAAAACATAACGTTTAATAGATATTAAAGTATATCAACAAAACATAATAACGTAACCTTGTAAATTATAAAATACGATGACGACGACAACGACGACGACGACGACGGCGGCGGCGAGGACGACGACGACGAATGTTGTCGAGAATCTGCTCGTTGAAGAGAGGAGTTGAATGTGACAACCCTGATTTTTGGCAAGAAAATTATTTTAAAAACCTATTGGGTCACACCCTAAACATCGAACCCCAACAAGGAAGCCATGCATTATGCCCAACAACTTGGGCTTAGGCACTCGTTAATACTCACACCAAAGGGGCTGGCACAACAAACCCTAAATGGGTCATTGGGCCATGAAACTTCACAGGCTTTGACTAACAAAACCAATACGGGCCAATGGGCCATCATTTGAATATAGTGCATGCTGAAGAGACCAAATGGGCACGGGCAAGATACCTTAGAAGACGTAAATTTACTAAATGAATTTGATTAATTAATTAAGCTCGTGGAATTTTAACAATTATTAAAATCTGAAATCATAAACCCCAGTTCACGGAACAAAAATTGTTAAACAAAACCATAACGTTTAATAGCAATTTAAGTACATCAACAAAATATAATAAACTTAATCTTGTAAATTATAAAATACGACGACGACGATGACGACGACGATGTTGTCGAGAATCTGCTCGTTGAAGAGGACGTTGAAGTGAAACCCCGGTTTTAGGGCCTAGAAATTTTTTAAAAAACATTGGGTCACACCCTGACACCGAACCCCGACAAGAGAGCTATGCATTAGGCCTAACACTATGGCTTGGGCATTCGTTAATACTCACACCCAAATTGGCTTTGGGCCCAACAACTTTGGGCTTGGGCACTCGTTAATACTCACACCCAAATAGCTTTGGCCCAACAAACCCTAATGGGTCATTGGGCCATGAAACTTAACAGGCTTTGACTGACAAAACCAATACGGGCCAATGGGCATATTTGAATATAGGGCATGATGAACCTACCAAACGGCCTTGGACACGATACCTTAGAAGACGTAAATTACAAATAAATTTGATTTAATTAATTAAGCACGTGGAATTTTAATAATTATTAAAATTCAAAATCATAAACCCCGGTTCACCGTAACAAAAATTGTTAAACAAAACTATAACGTTTAATAGCAATTTAAGTATATCAAAAAAACATAATAAATATAACCTTGTAAATTATAAAATACGACGACGACGACGACGAATGTATTCGAGAATCTGCTCATTGAAGAGGACGTTGAATGTGACAACCTCGGTTTAAAGGCCTAGAAAACTTTTTAAAAACCCATTGGGTCACACCCTGACACCAAACCCCGACAAGGAAGCCATGCATTGGTCCCAACAACTTTGGGGTTGGGCACTCGTTAATACTCACACAAATGGGTTTGGCGCCCAACAACCCTAAATGGGTCGTTGGGCCATGAAACTTAACGGGCTTTTGACTCACAAAAACTAATACGGGCCAATGGGCCATCATTTGATTATTGGGCATGCTTAAGACCAAATGGGCCCGGGCACAATACATTCGAAGAAGTAAATTTACTAAATGAACTTTGATTTTTAATTAAGCTCGTGGAATTTTAACAATTATTAAAATTCTAAAATCACAAACCCCGGTTCACGGAACAAAAATGTTAAACAAAACCATAACGTTTAATAGATATTTAAGTATATCAAACAAAACATAATAAACGTACCTTGTAAATTATAAAATACGATGACGACGACAACGACGACGACGACGACGACGACGCGGCGGCGAGGGACGACGACGACGACGAATGTTGTCGAGAATCTGCTCGTTGAAGAGGAGTGAATGTGACAACGCTGATTTTTGGCCAAGAAAATTTTTTAAAAACTATTGGGTCACACCCTAACATCGAACCCCAACAAGGAAGCCATGCATTATGCCCCAACAATTTGGCTTAGGCACTCGTAATACTCACACCCAAATGGGCTATGGCAAACAAACCCTAAATGGGTCATTGGGCCATGAAACTTCACAGGCTTTGACTAACAAAACCAATACGGGAATGGGCCATCATTTGAATATAGTGCATGCTGAAGAGACCAAATGGGCCCCGGGTAAGATACTTAGAAGACGTAAATTTACTAAATGAAATTGATTTAATTAATTAAGCACGTGGAATTTAACATTTATTAAAATTCTGAAATCATAAACCCCAGTTCACCGGAACAAAAATTGTTAAACAAAACCATAACGTTTAATAGCAATTTAAGTACATCAACAAAATATAATAAACTTAATCTTGTAATTATAAAATACGACGACGACAATGACGACGACGAATGTTGTCGAGAATCTGCTCGTTGAAGAGGATGTTGAATGTGACAACCCCGGTTTTTGGGCCTAGAAATTTTTTTTAAAAAACCATTGGGTCACACCTGACACCGAACCCCGAAAAGAGAGCTATGCATTAGGCCTAACAACTATGGGCTTGGGCATTCGTTAATACTCACACCCAAATGGGCTTTGGCCCAACAAACCACAATGGGTCATTGGGCCATGAAACTTAACGGGCTTTGATTCACAAAACCAATATGGGCCAATGGGCCATCATTTGATTATACGGCATGCTGAACAGACCAAATGGCCCCGGGCCTGATACCTTAGAAGACGTAAATTTACTAAATGATCTTTGATTATTAATTAAGCACGTGGAATTTTAACAATTATTAAAATTCTAAAATCACAACCCCGGTTCACGAGAACAAAAATTGTTAAACAAAACCATAACGTTTAATAGATATTTAAGTATATCAACAAAACATAATAAACGTAACCATGTAAATTATAAAATACGACGAACGACGAAGACGAAGTTGTCGAGAATCTACTCGTTGAAGAGGACGTTGAATGTGACACCCTGGTTTTTGGGCATAGAAAATTTTTTAAAAAACCATTGGGTCACACCCTGACACCGAACCCCGACAAGGAAGCTATGCATTGGGCCCAACAACTTTGGGTTGGGCACTCGTAATACTCACACCCAAATGGCTTTGGCCCAACAAACCCTAAATGTGTCATGGGACATGAAACTTATCTAGCTTTGACTCACAAAACCAATACGGGGCAATGGGCATCATTTGATTATAGGGCATGCAGAAACCGACCAAATGGACCCAGGCACGATACCTTAGAAGACGAAAATTTACTAAATAACTTTGATTTAATTAATTAAGCACGTGGAATTTTAAGAATTATTAAAATTCTAAAATCATAAACCCCGGTTCACTCGTCGAACAAAATGTTAAACAAAATCATAACCTTAATAGAAATTTAAGTATATCAACAAAACATAATAACGTAACCTTGTAAATTATAAAATACGACGACGAATGTTGTCGAGAATCTGCTCGTCAAAGAGGACGTTGAATGTCACAACCCGGTTTGGGCCTAGAAAATTTTTTAAAAACCCATTGGGTCACACCTGACACAAAACCCCGACAAGGAAGCCTTGCATTGGGCCCAACGACATTGGGCTTGGGCACTCGTTAATACTCTCACCCCAAATGGGCTTTGGCCCAACAAACCCTAAATGGTCATTAGGCCATGAAACTTAACGGGCTTTGACTCACAAAACCAATACGGGGTAATGGGCCATCATTTGAATATAGTGCATGCAGAACCGACCAAATGGGCCCAAGCAGGATACCTTAGAAGACGTAAATTTACTAAATTAACTTTGATTTAATTAATTAAGCAGTGGAATTTTAACAATTATTAAAATTCCAAAATCATAAACCTGGTTCACCGGAACCAAAATTGCTAGACAAAACCATAACGTTTAATAGCAATTTAAGTATATCAACAAAACATAATAAACGTAACCTTGTAAATTATAAAATACGACGACGAATGTTGTCGAGAATCTGCTCGTTGAAGAGGACGTTGAATGTCACAACCCCGGTTTTGGGCTTAGAAAATTTTTTAAAAACCCATTGGGTCACACCCTGACACCAAACCCGACAAGGAAGCCATGCATTGGGCCCAACGACATTGGGCTTGGGCACTCGTTAATACTCACACCCAAATGGGCTTTGGCCCAACAAACCTAAATGGGTCATTAGGCCATGAAACTTAACGGGCTTTGACTCAAAAAACAATACGGGTCAATGGGCCATCATTGATTATAGGGCATGCTGAACCGACAAAATGGACCAGGGCACGATACCTTAGAAAACGTGAATTTACTAAATAACTTTGATTTAATTAATTAAGCACGTTGAATTTTAACAATTTAAAATTCAAAAATCATAAACCCCGGTCACTAGAACAAAAATTGTTAAACAAAACCATAACGTTAATAGAATTTAAGTATATCAACAAAACATAATAAAGGTAACCTTGTAAATAACAAAAACGACGACGACGACGAATGTTTAGAATCTGCTCGTTAAAGAGGACGTCAATGTGACAACCCCGGTTTTTAGGATAGAAAATTTTTACAAAACCCATTGGGTCACACCCTGACACGAACCCCGACAAGGAAGCCATGCATTAGGCCTAACCACTTTGGGCTTGGGTACTCGTTAATACTCACACCCAAATGGGCTATGGCCCAACAAACCCTAAATGGGTCATTGGCCATGAAACTTAACGGGCTTTGACTCAAAAAAAAATACGGGCCAATGGGCCATCATTTGATTATTGGGCATGCTGAACCGACCAAATGGGCCCGGGCATAATATCTTCGAAGAACGTAAATTTACTAAATGAACTTTGATTTAATTAATTAAGCACGTGGAATTTTAACAATTATTAAAATTCTAAATCACAAACCCCAGTTCACCGGAACCCAAAATTGTTAAACAAAACCATAACGTTTAATAGATATTTAAGTGTATCAACAAA
>JACCIY010000818.1:0-85618 GCA_025506505.1 Flaveria sonorensis
ATGAGCGGCTAATCCTCTCGTGATCGACTTCGGGTATTAGGTTTTGTTTGATTTAGGTTTTTGTTTTTGTTTAACTTTGTTGGGATAAACTTTAGAACCCGTTAAGTTCTTTTATGAGTTTAACTTGTGTTTTGATTATTTAACAACGACGTTGGTAAACTTTTATTTGAATATCATTTAATCTTCGGAAATTATATGATTGCAAGTTTTGGTTTCTAATTGAATTGGCATTGGTATCAAGACCCATTAAGTCCTGATTATCGATATCACTTAATCATCGCACGTATAGAGTCCCATTTAAGGATTTTCCATGAAGTTAAACTAAACAATTACTGAAAACCAAACCTAGAACCGAAGTGGATTACTTTCTCTTAAATCGTTTTCTTAATCAAGTTTGATTCTTTCCAAGTTGTTTTCTTAGTTTTTTATTAATTATTCCAAAATCCAATTTCCTCGTGGAATTAGTGGTCGGTGTATTGTACTTAATTATAAAATACTAATTAATTAAATTAAAAATTACTTAACTATTGCGTCTTGGCTGTGAAATTGGATTTTTGGAATAATTAATAAATAAACTAAGAAACAACTTGGAAAGAATCAAACTTGATTAAGAAAACGATTATAAGAGAAAGTAATCCACTTCGGTTCTAGGTTTGGTTTTCAGTAATTGTTTAGTTTAACTTCATGGAAATCCTTAATAGGACTCTATACGTACGATGATTAAGTGATATCGATAATCAGGACTTAATGGGTCTTGATACACAATGCCAATTCAATTAGAAACCAAAACTTGCAATCATATAATTTCCGAAAGATTAAATGATATTCAAATAAAAGTTTACCAACGTCGTTGTTTAAATAATCAAAACACAAGTTAAACTCATAAAAGAACTTAACGGGTTCTAAAGTTTAATCCCAACAAAGTTAAACAAAAACAAAAACCTAATCACACAAAACCTAATACCCGAAGTCGATCACGAGAGGATTAGCCGCTCATTGTTCTTGAATGATCTTCAAAACGTTGTTGATTTGCATTCCAGATGATTGAATCTTGTTTTTGAGGGTTGGAATGGTGAAAAAATCGATCTCAGAACGCCCAAAATTCGTCTCTAAACGTTCTAGGTCGAATGGGAATCAAGTGGTGGCTGAAATATAATAAAAACGCGATTTTATAGGTTTCAAAAATTGTCCTGACGTAGCCTACGCTAGCCGGCGTAGCCTACACCAGCGAGCGTAGCCTACGCTGGGACCTTTCTGCTGATTTTTTTCTTGAGCTGGCGTAGCCTACGGTGCTACAGTAGGCTACGGTGGAAGCCTTTCTGCTGCACTTTGAAACTTCGTTTCTTGACCCCTCCAATGACTTGTTTTATCATGTAAGCTTCTAAATTCTTTGTTTTTCCTACAAAATCACTTCCAACTCATAGTCAACTATTCAATCAATCACATGCATAGAAACGAATAATCATACGTAATATTTGACGTTAAACACTTAAATCTCATTCCAACGCACACACATAGGTATTGGTCCTCACAAGCGTATGATTCTCATGGTGGTGTATGATATTCCAATTGGTGTATTATACATTCGGTTTACATTTTGTTGGGACGTTTTTGCTATAAATGTACCATTTTCCTATTGTGACATATAATACTCTTTTTTTTATTTTGAATTATAATAAATAGATTAACATGGTTCAAACATTCAAATAACAACTTGATTTGAGTGTGTTTGAATGGTATTTTATGATTACTCGAATTTATGCATTTGACTGTGTGGAATAGGTTAACTAGGAGTTGAAAGTGATTTTGTAGGTAAAATGATCAAGTTGGAAGCTACATGGTGAAATAAGATATTGGATGGGTCAAGAAACAAATATTTAAAGTGCAACAGAAAGGCTCCCACCATAGCCTACTATAGCCATCGTAGGCTACGTAAGTTTTGCTTGCCCTCAAGCAAATCCATTCGAAACACTAAACAACAATATATAAACCAAGGTCCCTTACTATGTCTTAGCTATGGTCCAAAGTCATACCCATTCCAGAATTATAATAATCGTGTTTGGTTAGCAAGTAAAGGATGTTACATGTATCTAAAAATAGAATCCGCCTAATTAAACCTAACAAGCTTTCGGTTTTTATTTTCATGCAACACAGCCCTCACTATTTTTCACTCCTCTGGTTTATTTCTGGATCGGTGGAAAATGCACCAATATATCACTCAAAATGCTCCACGTATGAAACTTTGTTATCATATGCTTGAGTGACGATCAAACTTCCACAGTAACACCTAAACAATGCACACATCAAAAATTTATGGGTTTTGGGCTTAGATTCGGGTAAGAATGTTTGGCTGTAAAAGTGGCTAAAAATATAAAATCAAGGTAATACCAACTGTTGACATCTTATTGACATAACTATTACTCAAACAAACAAACATGGGGTGCATATTTAACCCATAACCAACAATTTGTTTTTCTTTCTCTTTTTTTATTTTATTTTTTTTACTATTACCAAAATCAAATACTAAAACTAATCGAATGTTATCAATAGTGGTAACTAAGTCACATTGGGTAAAAATTGATTTGGGTTTAATGATATGGTTTGTCAAAATAAACTATTTAAGGCTCAAAAGTGGCTACTAGGGGGAATTTCAAGTAAAGTGGTGAAGCACAAAATAGTATTAAAAGAAAAAGAAATCCTAGATTGCCTCTATCATCTATGTGCATTTATCAAATTCACCGTCTCAGTATGTATCAAATCACATAAGTTCTAAAACAAAGAATCATATGGCCTACACTTAACAATTGAAACAAATTTTTATATGAACTAACAATCTAGTAAGCTTCAAAATCTCGCAAGTAGGAATTAGGGTTGCCAGTGTGCGCATGCTTTTATTACACCAATAGCCTGTTAACCCTAACTAGGCAGTTCTTAATTTTTTTCTAAAAACCTTGCTAACACAATTATTTTTGCTATCTTAAATTAGACCATGACTAAGGACCCTTACATCAAGCATGACAAGAATCAATTGGTATGCTTGTTATTTTCGTGTTTGATTGGATTGTTTAAAAACAATAAAAATTTTCCAAATTTTCCCTCATCCCCACACTTGAGATACATTATCCCCAATGTATGGTATTTAAGTTAAGTGTGTGAATATTTTTTCTTTGCAAATCAATTTATTCAATTAATCAACACAAACGACTTTTCCAACCCGAACTGACTCAGACATAAACATAACGATTACCAAAATAAACTACTTAAATAGACACATCAAACATAAAACATAAAACTTAACTTCGGGTTGCCTCCCGATTGGCGCTAAGTTTTAGGTCTTTAACCAGACCATACCTGCGACCACTCATGGTGGTCAAGTAGGATGCTTGACTCCGGTATTCTTCAAATGATCCAGTAGTTCTTCAACTAGATCGCATTATGGCCCAAACATTAATGCCTCAACTCTGTCTTTTATAGGATCAAGTGGATAGCCAACTTTTTTCTTCATTTTAGGTTTCTCATCTTTGTTTCCATTTTCATAATTGGCTCTTTCTTTTCTTTTAAATCTACCAATTCCTTCAAGTCCACATGCTTATCCCTATCATACTCAAAATCATTCTCAAAAGTGGTGTTCATGCTTACATGTGAAGTATAAGTAGGAACACACATGTTAGTCATATCTGCCATAAAAACTTTATCATTAACAAAATAATTAACCCACTTTGAAAATAAACGTAACTTACAAGTTTCGTAAGTCATGTCAATTGTTCCATCCCGACAACTGATTTGAGCATTGGCAGTTGCTAAAAATGGTCGACCCAGTCTGTTGCTCATTTGTCTTGTTGGTGCATAATCAAGTACCATAAAGTCCACGGGGTAGTAAAATTCTCCTAACTTGATTATAACATTCTTTACCATCCCTCGAGGACATTTTTGAGTCAAGTCAGCTAACACCACAGTGGTGTCAACTTCTTCTAAAGGACCGAAGTCATACTGATCATATAACATACCTGGCAAGATACTAACAACTGCTCTATAATCCAAGGTGCTCTTTTTATCTTCAACTTCCCCACTTTGATTAGAATGATGGGTGTTCCTGAGTCACTCTCTTCCACCGTATCGGCCTTCTCTTCCTTATCTGCAACTTGTTATTAAAAAGAAGTAAAGTTATTATCAATAATTTCAGAGTCAGGAAGGATACTAACCGAATTGATGTGAACATTTCTCATATTTTCTGTTTTGGTTCCTTGATGTTGAGGATTGACCGTGGTATCACTCGGTAGCTTTCCATGGTTCCTTTTAATTTGAGCCACATCCTCTACAAGTTGACCCACTTGTTTATTTAAGCTTCATAAGCATTGTCCCTAATTCATTTTCTCTCTTGTTCTCTTTCATATTCTCTTTCATCATGTTCATCAAAGCATCCAACTTTGCATTTGTAGACTCTTCACCACCAGTTGTCCTGATTGAGAATTACTTTGATAGTTGCATGATGAACTACCTTGTTGATCCCTATGATTGTAGTTTCCTTGATTGTTTCTTTGAGAATATGAAGTTCTTTGATAGCCACTTTGATTATAATTCCCTTGTGCTCGATTCTGATAAGCTTGACCATATTGATTATTACCTTGAAAATTAGGGTTCATCTGGTTTGAAGCATTTTCATACTAAAAGTGTGGATGATTCCTCAAACTAGGGTAGAGTTCATACTATTTTCTCTCTCCATATACTTGATTCACCTCTTTATGTTGACCTGAAAGCAACGACACTTTGTACTTGCATGCCCCAGTTCACCACATTCATTGCATACATTAAATCCAACTGAAGCTACATCTTTAGTCCCCGCAATGTCCTAACTTGGACAATTGTCTTTCCAAAGATGCAATTATTTCTTTAGTCCATAATCAAAGGTGGTTGACCTTGCCAGAGCAGGCTTTGACCGTCTACTAGCCGAAGCTTGAGCTTTGGGATTCTTGCACATTCGTTCTAGGAATTCCCAATCCATATCTTCATGATTAGATAAGAATGTTCTATACTTGTAGAATACAAGTGTTTCCTTTCTTCTGGTGTTAGTCCATCTGAAAATGCCTTGATCAATTCCCACCTTTCAATACCATGATGAGGACACATGCGGATCAACTCCTTGAATCTTGTAAATGCTTCATGAAATTGCTCACCTACTTGTTGTTGAAAAGATCAAATAGCCTCTCTTGCATCACTTGTCTTTCCCATAGAATAATATTCTTCAGAAAAACCCTTTGCATCTCTTGCCAAGTATGAATACTATTGCCAGGCAAAGTGAGAAATCATTGCTTAGCTCTATCTTTCAAAGTAAATTGAAACAATCTCAGTCTCACTTCTCTTATGCGAAGTGGTTTCCACCTATAGTACTACATATGGCATCAAATTCAGCAAGATGCACATATGGTTCTTCTGTTGTAGTGCCTCTAAATGCAAGAAGAATGGTGAGGTAGTGAGTACGTACATCAAAAGATCTTCCCCTATGGTTTGGAGTGCGATAGCATTCAGGTTTTCAGAAATAGCCGGTCGAAAATGGCTATCCACACCTTGTACTTGAGCTCTGTGAGGTCTTCTTGGTTGATTGAAATTATTATTGACTCCACTCGTGTTGATTGATATGTGGTGATTCCATCCATATTGATCGTTCCTCCAATTGTTATTATTCCTATTATATACATAACCTTCACCACGATTTCATCCCAAGCATCATAATTGACACCATGATCGTCTTCATTGTTGTTCCTCATCCTCATAATCTTCATCGCCAGTGTGGACACTATGCATGCTCACATGATCAAAGTCTCTCCTTGATTTATATTATTTTGATTTAGGTTATTGTTGGGTGGTAGTTGATTTAGGTCGTTGTTGTCGTTGTTAATTAGTAGTGGATGTGGATTTGGGTTTTGGTTTGGTTATTAGGGTTCACCGGTGGGTTTTGGTTTGGGACTACATTCCCTCCTTGTTGAACATTTATGGTTCCATCTCTCTCGACTGAGATGAACTAGAAGCGGTTTGGTCAATTTCACAGGAAATTGGTGGTAACTGAGATTCCGCTTGATGTAGAACACGATTTTCTCTTGCCGACCTTTCAATCTCCGGATCAAACACAAGTGGTGATTTCCTACCGATATCGAGTATGCATGCAACCTATCACCTGCACACTGAAAAACACCAAGCGTAACAAGGAAATAAAAGAAATAAAGCAAAGACAATTAAACAGAACTAAAAAAACAAATCAAATAACAAAACACCAAGCGCACCGATTCCCCGGCAACAGCGCCAAAGTTTGATTGATGTCGAAGTATCAATCAAATAAGATGTTAAGTGATGTGTTCCTATTCACCTTAACTAGTTAGGGTAAGTAGGGTTGTCGATCCTCGTGGAATTAGTGGTCGGTATGTTGTACTTTGATTTATATGTAAATAAATATCAAATTATAAATTAATTAAACTATAGCCTCTTGGCTGTAAAAATTAGATTTTTAGAATAATTAATAAATTAACTAAGAAAACAAATTGAAATAATCAAACTTGATTAAGAAAACAATTATAAGAAAGAGTAATCCTTCGCATCTAGGTTTGGTTTTCAGTAATTGTTCAATTCAACTTTATGAAAAATTTTAATAGAAATTCTGTACGCGCGATAATTAAGTGATATCATAATCAAGACTTAATAGGTCTTATACACAATACCGATTCAATTAGAAACCAAACTTGCAATCATATAATTTTCAGAAGATTAAATGATATTCAAATAAAAGTTTACCAAAATCATTGTTTAAATAACCAAAACACAAGTTAAAATTATGAAAGAACTTAACAAGTTCTAAAGTTTAATCCCAACAAAGTTAAACATAAACAAAAACCTAATCACACAAACCTAATGCCCGAAGTAGATCACGAGAAGATAAACCGCTCATCGTTCTTGAATGATCTTCAAAACCGTTATTGATTAGCATTCTGGATGATTGTATATTGTTTTTGAGAGTTGGAATGGTGAACCATGGCCTAAGAACTCCCAAAATCGTCTCCAAACGTTCTAGGTCGAATGGGGGGGCAAGTGGTGGGAAACATAACAAAAACGCGGTTTTATAGTATGACAACCCGAGTTTTCAGGTAAACCTCGTTTCCACAACCTGGTCACTTTCTTGTATGTTATGACTAACCAAATTCGATTAATAAAATTACTGTTAATAAATAATAATTATTATAATCGTAACTACTAATTAAACTTTATTAATAAAAAAAATGCAATTTAAGGATTAATTGAGGGACTACAGTGTAAAATATGCAAAACCCCAAAACATACTTAACAACAATCGACCCCCCCCCCCCCCATTTGGTTCAACCCTAAGATTGCCGTTTCCCTCTGCCGAAGTCGTCAACTGCCATCGACACCTTCCCCTTCATGCGACCCAGTCTTCACAACAACCCCTCCTCTCCAGCGACGGCCGTTCACGCTCTGGTGCCTCCACCGCTTCCCCGTGTACGTTCGGTATGGTTTCTTCTCGTTACTCATGGTGGTGCGTTTCGGTTTTGTTTCGTTACTATTTATTACGGCGGGCTTCGATTGGTTCGATTTGATGTTATTAGTGTGTTTAGTCTGTATGCTTATTGTATGTGTGCATGGTTTTGCGTATATGGATGTGTACGTGTGTTGCTTGCATTTGTAGGTGTGTGTGTGAGGGTACTGCTACTGCGGTGTGGGTGGATTCAATGTTAGAGTCCTCGATCGTGGCTGGTGGTTGTGTGAACAGCGCGATGTGAGGGTCTTGGTTTGTATGTTATGCTTATGCGTTGTGTGAATAGAGTTTCTTTCTATATGCATGTATGTATTCGATGTGTGTGTGTTTCTTTTGCATAATGTATGTTCTGTGTATAGGCGCATATTCACATGTATCTATGTGTGGGTGTTCTATGAAGTTTTAGTGCTGCTGCTTTTGGACATATGGGTTATGCATGTGTGATAGTCCATATGACATGGGTGTGTGCATAATGTATATCATGTGTATGAGTTATTTGATGCATATCTATGGGCATGGGGGATAACGGTGGGTTTGGATTTTAGTACTTGGGTAGGTGCATGTATTGTATGTGGGTGGCATGGATGTATGCATGCGTAGGTTTATATATATATTGTGAAATCATATATTGGATAGGTGATAGTGGTCATGGTGTTGCGAGTTGAGATTTTGTGTATATATATATATATTATATTTTGTGTTGTGTAGTATATATCTATTATGCGGAAGTGCATAATATATATATATATATATATGTAGTCTATGCAAGTGTGTTACAATTGGGTCGTTGCGGGTTTGTGATAGGTGGTATGCATATCTTGAAACCTGTGGATTTATTATAAAAGTTATATGGTTGAAACGTATAAACAGTGCTTTTATACATGATGTGCGATAAGTGATAATAATTGGGTTATATGCATTAAAAGTGAATTGGGGTTTGAGTATGCTTGCATGTGAATGAGGAACAATCGATAGCCTGAGTCGTAACCGAATCATAAACGCGAAATCCGTGAAATCTTTTTATTACTATTAAATAGTTAATGTTAATTTTATATTAACGTAATTCAGGTTATTCGGAGACCTAATCGCTTTTGTTTGCATTTATCTGTTGCTGTGCATTAAGGTGAGTTTACAGCCCCACTTTCATACTATACTCTCTTTTGGGGGAGAGAAACATGTTGTTTTCATATACTGTACGTTACTTAGATTTGTAATACTGCATATACTTGTGTACTATGGTGTTACCACTACGCCTCATTCGGACCGTTAATATGGGATTAGCGAGGTGATTGTTAGTAGATCTACTAGGTCTGACGAACCCCGCCCGGCTAGTCGCGCTAGCTTGACTGGAGGTCAAACGGGTGAATGGTTAGCTGTTTTACAGTGCTGTGGTTTGGTACCCACAGCCGGGGGCATTCATTACATTACATTACTGTCAGCTCGGTCACGAAATTCATACACATAGTGATTTGTTGTAGGCTAACTACCTACTTATATGCTTTGATTAGTAAATCTGCATTTATTATTGATACTTATTGTTTTATGTTAAACCTATGAACTCACCAGCCTTGTGTTGACACTTTAGCATGTTTCTTTCAGGTTCACAAGACGCGCACGCTTATGAACATTTCATTCATGCATTCATCGACACACGTGATTTAATTACAACTTCTAAATGAATTTCATTTATATATTTTGCGCGTGTTGCGCCGTTTAAAGATTTATATTTATTTATGCTTCCGCAAATACTATTTTCTTTACGTTAGTAACTCTGCTTTTGGGATATTTTAAACGATAACAAATAACTGTGTTTTATATTTAATGTGTCGTTTGGTGTAACTAGTGGCTGAGATCCTGAAAGTCACACGCCTAACGGTAATACTCCGTTGTGGAAATTGAGGGTGTGACATATAGGTGTTCCATGGAGGCCCTAGCGTAGGCTACGACAGCCAGCGTAGCCAACGCTAGGGTGTATTCTGCTGATTTTTTTCTTGAGCTGGCATAGCTTAGGGTGGCTACAGTAGGCTACGATAGAAGCCTTTCTGCTACACTTTGAACCTTTGTTTCTGACCCTTCCAATGCCTTGTTTCACTATGTAAGCTTCCAACTTGATTATTTAACCTACAAAATCACTTCCAACTCCTAGTTAACCTATTCAACATAGTCAAATGCATAAATACGAGTAATCATACTTAATATTTAACATTTAAACACTTGAAATACCATTCCAATACACTCATATCACTACGCCAGCTCCAATTTCTATACATCAGAAAAGTACCCAGGGTAGGCTGCACTGGCTAGCGTAGCCTACGCCAGGGCCTTCGTGGACCACCTATATAACCGCGTTTTGTTATGTTTCACCCACAACTTGCCTCCTATTCGACCTAGGCCAATTATTCACCATTTCACCTCTTTCTAACAATATACAATCACTCGTTATGCAAATCAACAACGATTTTGATGATCATTCAAGAACGATGAGCGGCTAATCTTCTCGTGATCTACTTCGGGTAATAGGTTTTCGCTTTTGTTTGACTTTTGGAAATAAACTTTAGAACCCGTTAAGTTCTTTTATTAGTTTAACTTTTGTTTTGATTATTAGACAATTGTTTGGTTAACCTTTATTTGAATATCATATGATGTTGCGCGAATCGTATGGTTGTAAAGTTTTGGTTGTAAATTGAATTGGTATTGTTAAGACCCGTTAAGTTTTGATTATCGATATCACTTAATCATTACACATATAGAATCTCTGTTAATGATTTTCCATCAAGTTAAACTAAACGATTACTGAAAACCAAACCTGGATCCCGAAGTGGTATTATTTCTCGTAATTGTATTCTTAATCATGTTTGATTATTTACAATTTGTTTTCTTAGTTAATTTGTTAATAATACCAAAATCCAATTTTCACAGCCAAGAGGCAATAGTTCATAATTCAGTATTTAAATCAATTTTTTATAAATTAAAGTACAATACACTGACCACTAATTCCACAAGGATCGACAACCCTACTTACTCTAACTAGTTTAAGGTGAATAGGAACACACATTTAACATCTTATTTGATTGGAACTTCGACATCAATCACAACTCCTTTATACTCGAAGAAGTTTTGGCTTGGTTTCTCGACCATCGTCTTTCATACTCAACAAGAATCACGAGTCAAATTGTCGTCATAGGCGTGTCCCTTCTTGATCAAAACTCAATCATTTGATCACCATTTCAACTTGTAAATCAGGTTTGTTTTTCCTTTAACATCTAAACACCTTACTTTTTTGCCATTAAACATATCCACTTTCCCACAACAATTAGAATCTAGGGTATTAAGTCTCTATTCCGACCCAATTAACTTATACACTCGATCAACATGAATACATCCACTTTATTACGATTAAAAATCAGGACTGTAAATCAAGTTTCATTCATATTTCCCAGTCGAGTCATTATGAGGAAGCAATATATTTCTAGAAGCAAGCAAATCAATTAAAAACATGCCTGGAAATGCTTTGGCTTAAAAAAAAAACTTATGCAATCTCATATCCTCGCCAACTAATTAATATCATGGTAAACAGTTATGGGATTTCAAATTTGATGAATGTTGACCACATCTTTTCTAGTTTTGGTGTTGATTAGCTTTGGCCGTTTCAGTTAAGAAAACTGTTAGAATGGTCGGTGTATAACAAGGCAATCTACTAGTATAAATATATTAAGACTTACCATATATGCTAATAAGCTATACTAAATGTATGTTTTTACTACAATTTGAGGGGCATAATTGAAATTTATATATACAGTCTTTTCATATGTAATTTTACTTTTCTACTTTAATAAAATAATAATTAATGGGACACATGACAGTATCAGGTTTTTTTTAATAAATTTGTTTTATTTCTCTCTCCTATTAAATCATTACATTAATTACTAATAATGTTTTTAATTCTTTTTATAATAAAATAGTTTTTAACAAATTAAAATAATATATTTTTTAGTGTTATTTCAGGAACATATTTTACAAAATAATTTTTTGTAAAACCAACCTTTTAAAAACTATGAAATATTATAATATTATTTTTTAAAAGTTAAAATTTTTATAAACAAAAGTTATTTAAAGTTGACAGTTATAATAAGAAAGTTTTTAAAATTGTTGCTTTTAAAAAGTTTGTTTTGAAACAATATTTTTATTCTATCTATAATAAAGAAGATTTCAATCATATTTTAACGTATAATATTGTTTATAAATAATATATATTTATAATTTATTTTAATATTTTTATTCAACTCATGTAATACACGGGTTTACTAAAGCTAGTTAATAATAATAGAGTAAATTACAATTTTTTGGACTCAAAAATTTTAATTTCTAAGTTTTTATCCATGGAAACTTAGATGAGATATTATAGATATGTAAAATGACGTTCATAAAAAAATAAGTTTTATTATTTTTTAAAATTTGTTTTATGAAATAGTGAAACGAGGGAAACATTTTATTTTTTTATTTTTTATTTTTATGTAATTTTTCATTTTATAAATTATTTATTATGTTTTTGTTATTTAGCATTTTTATTGAAAACTTATGGCTCACATTGGTTCCTAGAATTCTCAAGAAAAAAAAGATCTCATTTGATCTCTCTCTCATATATATATATATATAGGAGAGGGAGCGAATGAAAATAATGCTTATAATTAAAAATTATGAAAACTACAGCTATCCAATCACATATTTTATAATTGAGTTAACATTTAAATTATTTAAAGTAAATTTGAGTAAACTTCAACCTTATTTTTTAAGGTCAGTATATATTTTTAGTTTAAACTCCAAGGAACGACAATGATGACGAAACAACTTACGTATACATAACTTGTATGAGTTACATGTACTCAACTCGTAGTTGTACACTTGGTAACACATACTTACATATACGTAACAGTTAGTTGTACACTTTTTAACACGTACTTACATATATGTAACCCTTAATTTTCACGGTTTTCATTTATAACATGGTTTTCAAGTGATCCATCCTCTCTCACTCTCTCTATATATATATATATATATAGAGAGAGAGAGAGAGAGAGTTAATTACATAAATGGTCCCTATAGTTTATTAAAAATAATAGGTTGGGTACTAAGAGTTTTTTATAACAAGTTGGGGTATTGTGTTTTCAATTTTGTTACAAGAATGAGTATTAAGACTAACAGGGGTTTAACTTTTCCGTTAGTTTTAAATAAAATGACTAAAATACCCTTTGAGAGACTAATTTTGTAATTTTGTGCCTCTATTTGATTTAGGGGCCATTTGTGTAGTTACATATAACTTCAAAAACCCAACCCCCACCCACGTCTCTTTTAAAAATCAGCCACCACCAAGAGGATTGAATCCACCTCTGCTATTACCCACCATCGTTGCCGACCATCACCACTAAATCCGCAGCCGCTGTATTAGCCTTTCGGGGAGTAATGTTGCCGCCACCATAAGTCACCATCATAGATGAAGCAACCACCATAGAAAAAACCCTAAATTTGTCAAAAGGGTAAACCACCACCATCACCATTTTGTCCGACCATACCAATCCGATGACACCACCACAATCAGTACCAAACACACCACCGGTCCCCCCTCCGGCTTTTTCTCAAAACCCTATAAACCAAATCAAGCATTACCTAATTGGGGATTCTTGATTTTAGGGCTTGTAGGCAGTTGCGGATTATGATGGGTTGATGGTCCTAATGTTTCAATGGAGATAAAGCGGTAGTGGATGGTATGATGGTGGTGATGATGCGATGATGATGATGGTAAGATGGTTGTGGTGATGGTCGGATGATGATGGCATTGATGGTCCTGTTGTTTCATTTAAAGAGTTGAATAAGATGGTGGTGGTGATGTGACGGGGTGGTAGCCGGCGATGGGGGATGGCTGTGGTCGTCGGCGGCGGGGGCGGCAGGGATGGTCGTCGGCCCGTGGGGGGGGGCAGCGGGGATGGTGGTCGGTGGTGGTGAAATTAGTTTTGGAACATAAGAAGTGTGTGTGTCTATGAATTCATATATCTATAGGTATATATAAAGTCACACAAACAGTCCTTTTTATGTATTAAATTACATAAATAGTTCTTGTATGGTAAAGGACGAAAATGCTCTAAGATTTAACTGAAAAGTTAACGCCTGTTAGTGTTAATAACTTAATTCTTTACAAATGGAAAACACAATACCCATATGTGTTATAAAAAACTCTTAGTACCCAAACATGTTATTTTCACTAAACCATAGTGACCATTTGCATAATTAACTCATATATATATATATATATATATATATATATATATATATATATATATATATATATATATATATATATATATATATATATATATATATATATATATGTAGGGGAGGGATCCAATAAAAACTTGTTTTAATTGAAAACCAAAATCTAACCATTGATCAATATAATCAATGGTTAATATTAATAGTGTTACTTTTGTAAATAATAGGTGCATACTAGCTTTAATTAAACCTTATAAGGGTACGTTAGGAAAATTAATTTTTATAACCTCCCTATTGATCACTCTTCTCTTCCTCACTTCTAATTACTTTTTCTCTTTTCTTTTTCTCTTTCCTTTTTGAATGTCTCATATCCTTAATTTATACAAGGTGTATTACGTTTACGTAACACAAGTTCAATTGGTTTGGTGTCAGTGTGTTACATATACGTAACCCAAATTCAATTCTTGTAGACATAGTTACGTATATGTAACTCGCCAAGTTATATGTATGTGACAATTAGAAAACACCATAATGTAACAAAGTTACATATACGTAACTAGCTAAGTTATATATATAACTCATAGTGTTCCAATATATATATAACAAAGTGAAATATCACCAAAAATCAGTGTTACGTATACGTAACAGAGTAAAAATCACCAAACATCAGTGTTACGTACACGTAACAATAGTGGATGGGGTGCAACGGGCTGCCATTAAAACATATTTTGAAAAGGTAAAAAAGATGATGTAGCTTGTGGTTTATTTAATTTATTAAATCTAATGAGAGAGATAATTAGTAATTTTTAGTCAACTAATAAACTCAATAAGGAGAGAAATCAAGCATTTAAAGATACCATAATTAAAAGAGTGTTAAATTTACCTTATTAACCTTTTAAATATAAAATAATAATAATTATAAGAAAAGAATGTGATTGGTTGAGAGAAGTTTTTATGGTTTTCAATTAAAAATATGGTTTTAATTTAATCACTCTCCTATATATATATATATTTTTATATATATATATGTAGATATATATATATATATATATATATATATATATATATATATATATATATAAGATACACATATATATATAATAGTTATGTCTAAGGAAACATAAATTTCCTTTAATAATAATGAGGTTTCTTATTTTATTTAGTTTCTCTGTATATTACTATTTTGGTTCCAGTGCTTTGACCATTTTAAGCATTTTGGCTCAAAAAAAAGTCTTTTGATATATCATATTTTAAGATTGTAATTTATAACAGTTTTGACATCTAACCATTATGTTAGTTTTGTCATTTAAATTATCAAACACCAACCCTAAGTTAAATGAGTTTTTAATTGTAAATTTAAAAAATATTAGCATTATGCTTTTAAATTTTTTAGTTATTTTTTGTTTCATTATTTCTTATTATTTACTAAAACATTTTTTAAGTATACAAATAAATACATCTTTTCCATAGAAAGATTAAAACGGTTATAAAAAATGATTTAAAAATGAATGATTTTTTTAACAAACGTTAAGTCTTAAAAAGAAAAGTTGTCTATTCATTAAACCTTTTGTTCATTAAAATAGTTTGTATTTCTTAAAATCGTTCAATGTCTAAACTTTCCTTATAGCTTTTATTTTTTAATAACGTCTTTTTAAATATTCGTTTCTCAAAGCGTTTGATTTGAAAAAATAAAATAAAACAACACTGGTTTTAAAAAAATGGTTTAAAAAGGAATGATTTTAAAAGAGCAGTTTAAAAAGAACAATTTTAAAAAGAACGAATTAGAAAGAAGAACGATTTTTAGAGAATGGTTAAAAACCTGTGACTCTAAAAAAGATCGATTTTAAAAAGAATGATTTAGAAAAGAACGATTTTAAAAAAGAAAAGTCTAAAAAGAACAATTTTAAAAAGAAAAGTTTAAAAGAATGTTTCTAAAAAGAACGGTTTAGAAAACAAATGATTTAAAATCTTTTTTAAACCATTCTTTTTAAAATCGTTCTTTGAAAAATATGTATTTATTTGTATATTTAAAACATTTTTTACTAAAAATTAATCAAAAATTTAACGAAACAATAAAAATAAATAATCAAAAAAATTAAAAATATAATACTAATATTTCTTAAATGTAAAAAACTTAATTAACTTGAGGTTGGTTTTTGTTAGTTTAACTAATTACATAAATAGTCATTTAATGTTAAAACTTTCTAACTTTCAAAACTACCCCTGGGTTATAAATATCAAAATACCCTTACAGTTAATTGATAAAACTAACAGAGTTAGTGATTAAAAGCTAAAACTATTATAAAATACAACATCAGGGTCTGATATATTTGAAAATTTATTTTTAGGCCAAAATGGTTATAATAACCACAACACTGAGGCCAAAATAGTAACTTGCTCAAAGTTTTATTATATTTAATACTATGTTAGTGAACCGTGTGTTATACGAGTTAACAAATACTTAAATAACACATTAGAATAAATTTATGGTCATATATATATATATTATATATATATATATATATATATATATATATATATATATATATATATATATATATATATATATATATATATGAGTTGAAGAGATAAGTTAAAATAAGTTTACCATAATGTAATTGTATCAAAAAAATTTGTTGTTACATAATAGAAATAAATAAAGGTAGAATGGTTAAATAGAATAATTTAAAAAAAATCAATTAAGAGCAAATTACTATTTTGGTCTTTGGGATTAAAACCATTTAACCCTATTAGCCCAAAAAGAAATCTTTTGACATATCAGACCTTGAGGTTTCATGTTGTAACAATTTTTGCCCCTAATACTAATTCTGTTAGTTTATTTTGTTATCTAAGGGTATTTTCGTCCATTTACATCTCAGGGGTTATTTGTGTAATTACAAAGATTTAAATAATTACATAAATAGCCCTTTAATGTTAAAAAAAACTTTTTAACTTTCAAAACAATCCCTGGAGTAAGAAAGACCAAAATACCTTTGCACTTCACTGACAAAACTAACAGAGTTAGTGGTTAGGAGCCAAAACTGTTATAAGATGCAATATCAAGGTCTGATATGTCAAAAGATTTCTTTTTGGGCTAATACGGTTAATGGCCCTAACCCCAGGGGCCAAAATAGTAATTTACTCTTCAATTAATGAACAAATTTGCTAAAATTTGCAAAAATATGTAACAATGATACGCAACCAACACAAGTAACAGTTAAAATTAAAAATTAATTTTTTATAAAGATGTAAATACTTCTTTATGTAATCATATTGAATATTATAAAGGATGAGTAAAAGTCATATTAATAGAAGGTTGTTAAAAATAAATATTATCGAAAATATGAATAATATTATGAATTTTAAAAATAGATTAAAAGAAAATTGTTATTTCGAAAGAAAATATGACATAAACTTTTATTTAAATTAATAAAAATTGATAACGTTAATATTCTACTTAATAACTTAATCATTATTTGTTAAAAAAAATTAGCAATTTCTTATAACTTTTGGAAAAATATAAAATAGTTTAAAAGTAATAAATAATTATAAATATAATATTTATTGTAATTGATATGAGTTAACAATTTTTAAATTTATTGTAACTTAAGATTGAAGGATATAAGGATATGTGGTAATTCAGATGTGACATTTAGGTGGACGGGATAAAAAGATGTCATATGTACCCATAGTTAGTCTTCTATTATAGGTTATAGATAAATTCAAATGTTATTTTTATTTTCAAATGATTTTATTTCTTTTTATATTTCATTCTTTTTATTTTAAGTGATATTTTTATCATTTTATTTTAACATTATAAATTTTAACACATCCGTGGTACCAACGTTTAAAATCTATAGCCATGATTTACGCGGCCTACTCAGGTTTTTTGGGCAAATTTCAATCTATGTTCATAAACTATCATTTTATCTATTTATACCTACGTTCGTAAATTTAACTCTCAAAGTCGGCGCCACGTAAAGTGGTGATCGAACACTACTTAAAGATTAGTCATCAAACAATGATTGCTAATATAAGATAAATATGTGGTTATTCAATACCCAATACATGTTATGAGCTTACGTGTTTGCATAAATCGGATTGCATGGAACATCTACTTTTACTAGGAAAAGGTGAAGGTGTTATCTTTCTTGAAAGAGTGGATTATAACTTTAACTAACTTTTAACGAATAATGTAACGTTTTTTTAAATTTGAAATTTGGTAGTATGTTTTTTTATGTTGCTTATTGGTCTCGATATATATATATATATATATATATATATATATATATATATATATATATATATATATATATATATATATATATATACTAGGTTAATAACACACGTGTAATACACAAGTTGAATCAATAATAATAATTGTTGAGTAGAAAAAGTTCGTAAGTTATAATATTGTTGGTAATATTTTGCATGTTGATTTTTACGTTCTATTTGTAATATTATCTACATTTAATATCGGTAGTCTTTCTCTATTAATGCTTATAACTATAAACAGTGTATTATGTAAAATAAAATGAACTTAAATAATAATATAAAGTAATAAACAAATACAATTGAACATGCAAAGCAATACTTAAAATTCATAAACATCTAAAGACTTCATTCTATACAATATGTGATGTTATGTTGGTAATTAATGAACTATATTATTTTTATTTAATATAATAATTTTAATCGCTCTCTACTTTTAGTTATTCAAGATAATGCAATATAGGTTAACCATGTGTGAACACTATATGTTTAAAAAACAAACCAATTTTAAATAGTAATTGTCTTTAGCTTTTGTTTATTATAAACGCAAAACATATTGCTTATGCACATCAGAAATCTCTCTATATATATTTTTTATTACTGAAGTAACTTCTTACGTATGAAAGTGAAATAAAAAAAGTTAGATTTATAATTTACAACTCTTTTAAATATTTGTTTGTATACAATATCCAATGTAACGTTCGTAAGTTTATTATCTTTTCTAAAAATAATAAATTTAACTCATCTCGAGTTTTGATTATATATAACGCAACGTAAATATTGTTTTTGAATCTTATTTATGAAACCGTTGAGCCAAAATTAAAGTAACTCAAGTTATGATGAACATAACACCATCTATTGAAACTAACACCATTGATTTTCTTCCTCATCTTTTGTGTCTTCTAACACAAAAGGAACTTAAACAACAATTTTGGCGTTTGAAAATTTGAGATAAAAATATGATAATAATAAATCAAGTTGTTAGAAGGTCCCAAAGGCATATATAAATAAAAGTTTCAAACAATAAAGTGTTTGTAATATATAATATAGAGTTAAAACTTTCAAGCCATAATTTTTCATAAAATATTTGTTAATATATCATCTCAAAAGCATTTTCCTTTTTCATATCAACCTAGTTCAACCCGAGCAAATATTTCGTAGCATAGCTTTTCATACAACAAAGAAAGCATTAGATAATTAGTAAAAAACCTAGATTATAATACAAATTGTCAAATATTAAATAATCTATTATTTGAAATTTGATGTCCTGTTTTATGTAATCTATTACACAAATTGCATTCAATTTTGATTTTTAACCTTTCTATTTTAAACCTCTCCAAATGTAAATGTAAAAAAAATTGACTTTAGTCAAATGAACCATAACCAAATGAGGTTACATACATATTTAGGCTGGAAATAAAATAAATAAAGCTCTAGAAATAGTAAATATAGCAATAAAGATATTGCTTTATTAATAAGTATAGATTCTAATAAATTCTAATTCTAATAAAAAAGGTTTTCAGTTGACACTTGTCATAATATTAGACCTCTTAAGCCTGATTTTCACGCTTCTCTCTCATATTAAATACTAGGTTTAGTAAACTTGTGTATTACATGGGTTCAATAAATAAAATATTAAATATAATAAATTTTACTTAATTATAAAATAATATTATAAAATAAGATATGATTTAAATTATGTAGGTGTAAAAATTATAAGTAATAAAATAACGATATCAATTTTCTAGAAAAGAAATTTCATAAAAAATCAAACATTTTTTTTAAAAACATTGTCATTTTTATAAATTTTCTTATTATAACTCTCATTTTAATTACTTTTGGTTTATAAAAAAAATACTTTTTTAAAAACACTAAATTTAAAATATTTCATATTTTTAAATAAGTTTGATGTTTTAGAAAAAAAATTATTTTATAAAAATTTGTTTTTTTAGAAATAACAATAATAAAAAGATATTTTTCTTAATTTATTAGAAAACTATGTTTAATCTAAAAAAGATTTAAATAATATTATTTGTAATTAAGGAAATTATTTAATAGGAGAGATAAGCGGGAAATTTTTTTGAGAATGAATGTGGTGTTGTCATGTGTCTTCGATAATTATTCTTTTATTAGAGTAGAAGGATTTCTATTAACTACTAATTATATTATTTAATTCTTTTCGAGATTAAAATAGTTTTTAATAAATTAAGAAAGTGTTCTTTTTATAATTTTAATTTCTAACGAAATAATCTTTTGTATAACATAAGTAATTTTTTAAAATATCAAACTTCTTTATTAATACAAAATATTTAAAATCAATGTTTTTAGAAATTACATTTTTTATGAACCATAAACAATTAAAATTCAAAGTTATAATAAGAAAATTTTTAGAAAATGACATTTTTTAAACGTTTTGATTTAGAATGAATTTTTTAATTATTTTTAGATAAAAAAATTTAAAACAAAAGTTCAAAGAAAATAATATCATTATTTTATTAGTTATAGTATTTACTTATTGTAATTTTAATCATATCATGTTTCAAAATATCATTTTATAATTAATAATTTTTATTACTAATTATTTAATATTTTATTTGTTAATCCGTATAATACACGGGGTACTAATCTAGTAACATATGGTCTTAATATCTTGAATCAAGATCACTATGAACATAAGTTACAACTCGTTCTGCAAAAGTTCTTTATCTAAAAACTCAAGGTGTTTTTCTTGGATTTTGAATATATTTATTATTATAGAAAAGTCTAATACATGTTACTAATTATTAATCACTCTCAAACACATATCTCCCAACATTAAGCATACACACGCTCCTTTTTACTAATCGTGACGGGCTTAATAATGACGGATAAGACCCGATCTTTGGCTTGAGCATCGGGAGCTCCATGTCCGTCACCATATTGGTAAGTACAACGTGAAATTCGAGCTAGATTAATCGCCATATCAATGAATGGATTCGCCAACTCTTGGGAACAAGCCACATATGCTTTGATCAGTTTCCTCCATGCTTCGTCTATTAAGGTTGTCATATATTCACGTGCAACATCCTCACAAACACCCTTCTCATGCATGTAACATGATATTGCATTCACAGTTTCACCTCTTTCTATCTCATTCTACACCAAAAGAAATAAAAAAAAATAAGACAAAAGTAACAAATACAAAATCAAGACAAAACGAACAATAGTAAACATATAATGAATAGAATGACGAATAGGACGTACCGAAGAAGTAGCCAAATCGTTGTAGAGTCGAAAAACCATTGATGACCATTTCATAAGATCATCATACTTCTCCAAGGACTCAACTACATCTTTCTTGATACCTTGATTGATTAAGAAGTATCCATGAGTAAGGATAACCACTCCCGACACGGATCGCCATGCGTTATCAAGATAGACTTCAAGTGTTGGAATGTATTTTTCACGAGTCCACTTTGCTTCCACAAGGAATGCATCAAATAACTCTCCCCACTATATCAATCCGATCCCACAATAAAAAAGAATTATAGATTTTAGCTTGTCCATTAATGTACGTATAGTACGTAATATAACAATATCTTGTAATACTGACCACTTTTACAAGGATCGGCAAGATGTCGTCTCCTTGTCCAATCGAAATATTAGAACCCATTTCAGTAATCGTATTGTAAAGAGCGTCGAAGCCTAGTTGTAAATACTTGGGCATATGTTCCATTGCATTGATATCCCACCTGAAATGTTGGAAATTACCCAATTAATTGTCAAATTTGAACTAGCTGGAGGGACTTGATAGAATATACAGTTTAAATTTCAAACCTCTTGACAGCATCTGTGAAGATCTCCAGTTCATCTAGAGAACCATAAACATCATAGATATCATCAATGACTGTAATTAATGTGCAGACTTTTGTTAGCCATACACGTCCGGAATGATATTGAGGTTCAGAAACCACTCCAACGGTCCAAAAGAAGCATTCCATGAGTCGATCCCTAACGAAACCCAACTCGTGTGCTAGGCCTATATTTTTCCACCATCTGTTATATATAAAAGGAGAAAGATTGTTATCGTATTATGGAACTCAATCAGATTATTATCTATACATTGATTTGTGTTCAAATTTTATTAATTTGTGACTTCTGATAAAAGGCAAGCTTTAATTACTTTGATACTTCTTTTAGTTCTGTTTTGTATGTTGCTTGAATCATGTTGAAATCTAATGTTGCAAGCTCCACCAGAAGTAGATTTGCATCTTGTTTTTTCTTGTATGCATCAATGTAACACCTTGCTTGTAGTCTAAGCATCCTTTGATACAAGGGGACTTCCAAAGCTTGGTTTATGTGTTCAATGACTTGGGCATCATTTTCTCGACTCTTAAGCTTCAGCAAATGTTCCCTTGCAAATAACTTGGCCTCATGCAAATCACTTTCTTCCATGAAAGCAAGATGTGAGGCTTCATATAGACTTATCAATCCCTTAACATCTGTCTCTAGACATCTAATGAAGCCACCATGACTGTCCTTGAATCTCCTAAGAAAGTCTGTACGCGCGTGTTCAAAATGAATCGCGAATGAGTTGATTATTCTTGGAAATTATGTGGTGAAATTCTTGATGAGTTGTAAAGACAGAAGTAAAGAAGTAGGTACCTTGGGACACATTATAACCATGTTGTCTAAGAATCCTGAATCTAAGAGATGCCTCATGAAGACTGTCTTCTTTATCTTCAAGCCCAAAAGATGTTATTATGTCTACTGCTCTCCTTATTTCGAATTGGAAGCGGTAGCCAAGACCTAACCTTTCGATATCATCTATGTGTTCAAGCAGTTCCAACGTTCTGAAACTACCATTTTCATAATCAACATTAAACGCCAATATTACTCTCTTCTCTAGCTCCCTCATCTTCTCCTTGAAGGTGTTCTGTGTTGGTTCCATCATCCAACGATACACAACCAATATTATTATCCGCATAAGTTTAAAAATTAATGAAATAAAATGACATCAAAATCACTATCACCATAAAAGTATGATGAGTTAAGTTACCGGTAGATTATCATCTAAGCCCTGAATAAATTCATGACTCCAAATAGATGGCTGGTAAACGGCTATCCGGCTATTGGTTTGAGAAACTTTGGTCTTGACTGCACACGCGATCAAGCGGTGCTTCCTACTTTTCATTTCTACAGTTTGTTGGATGGTTGGCTTTGGTTTACATACCTTGAAGAAACTTTGGGGAAAGACTTGTCGATAGAGTGCAAGGGCCATTTAGAAGGTGGTTAACTAATTAATTAACATATATATGCATGGTTTATTAATATATATACGTTAGAAGATGTTTCTTATTTAAATTGCGCTGTTGATGACTTAATCATAGGCAATAAACGTGACATATAGACTTATGGTCAAGGCTTTTTCACTTGTCATTTCATCAACGTGACCATATTTATAGAACTATTACTTATATCAGGACTAGTTTAAAACTTAATCACCATTGCTCCAACTTTTACCTCAACGTATATATACATATACTAATTCAAAAAATCATGTATTACACAGTTTAAATAAAAAATAATATATTAATAGTTACTAACTAATATATAAAAATTATAAAAAAAATTAAGATAAAACAATTACAATTTTTGTTTCAAACTTTTGTATTTACAAAAACTTTTGCTTTAAAATTTGTTTTTTTAAACACTTCAATTTTTAAAAGTATTGTTTTCTAAACATTGTCATTTTTTTATTCTTTGTATTAAGAAACTTCATATTTCATAAAACTTTCTTTTAAGAAAATTACGTGTGATACAAACTTAATATAATTAGCATTTATCTTTTAATTTATCAAAAAATCAGTTTTATAATTTAAAAGTATATAAATAATATAATTAGCATTTAATACCATTATCAAATGGTTGAGTTGTTTAGATAACGTATCACATGTGACAAAACGAGTGTTAAAAATCGAAATATGATGCAAACTTATTTTACTTTATCAGAGCATTCACAATCCATCATTCATCCACATCTTTATAATTACATTAAAAATCTTTATTTTTTCTCTATTTTTTCAATTAAATAATATTTTTCATATTTTTACCATTACATTTTCTCTCTCATTCACTTATAACCACTTTTAAAAATATTAAAAATTTATGGGGGTTGTACCGTGATTCCTCAAATATGAGAAATCACGGTACAATCCTCATAAAATTTTTTTTCTCCTTCACTCACAACCATCCCCTAGAATATAAGGGCACCCACTCACATAAAAATGGAGAAGGGTTGTGAATGCTCTTAGAAAACTAGGTTAGATACCCTGTATTACATCGGTTGAAATAACAAATATGAAATTATGAGTTAGTAAAATATACCTAGATTTGAAAGGATTGACCCATGATGTACATTGAGTAATCGCAAATTGTAATTGTGCTTGATTTCGTGAATCTTGATATTTTAAAAATGTTTTCTTATAAAATACGATGTTTAAAGTATTTTAATTTTAATAATAATTAGCTAGAAATTAAATTTAATTTTAACAAAACTAGGGTTTGACCACAACGCGCGTTGCGCGTTTTAAAAACGGGATAAGTCAAGGCTTACGGCTCTGAATTGATGCCCGGTTACGGCTGCACACCAGAAATGGCTACCAAGCCAAGACAACCGACACCAGTGTATTATTACAACCGCCTAACAACTAAAATGAAATATCTCAGAAGAATAAATCTCCATCATCATCGACAACATCAAACAACAGTGTTACCCAACACAATCAGATCACCAACGCAGTAACAAAGTCTCAACAAAGCCTAACCTGTAAGCCAACACCGCAGAAGAGGTAAAACCCAACAGGTCTCAGATGAATAGATAATCATCATCCTCCATCATTAACAAAGCCAAATAAGCCAACGTCTCAAAAGAGCTAAAGCTCAACATCATCGAATACAAGAAAGTCTCATGTAAGCATAAGCCTAGCATCATCGACAGCAAGAATATACCAAAACACCATCGGCATCCACAGCCTAAAAACCAAATCAAACCAGATCCAAAAGGGCACGGGCACTCGACGGCACTATAAATGCACAGAAAGAGCCTACAGCACCACGTCGACCACAAAGCGGAACCGGTTCGACAACAGACGAACCGCCACCTCCACCAAAAAAACAAATCGGATATGCGGTCGGAACAAACATCATACATTGACATGAAACTGACCAAGCCGACATCACCACCGAGACCATCGTCGTCGACAACAGAAACGGGAGACCAAATCGAATCTCAGGTCGAGGCAACCTCAAACAAAGATCGCACATGGACACGCAACCGACCTAACCGACATCACCACTGAGACCAACGTTGTCAACAACAGAAACAGGAAGACTAAATCGGAGCTGAAATCGGAGTAACCTCATCCACCACCTCCACAACGGTGAGTGGAATAGATGCCTAAGACGACGACGGCGACACACAGCGGCCATCAAAGGCTGACCGACCACCACCACACGCCAGAGAAGGAATCTTCCTCTACAAACATGTTACACACAATCGACAGAGGCATAGAGCACTGAAACGCGCAACGACGGACACAGCGATCATGGGAGGCATTAGTGGTGGAACAAAGCCCAGAAATGGCGGCGGCGGTGCATAGCAACCACGAGAGGCGGACGGACCACCGCCAGTGGTGTCGACGACAACCACAACAGGCAAGACTACCACCAACGACCATAAACCGCCGCTTACTCTAAAACCCTAAAGCCAGCGGGCAGAACAACCTCACATAGGGCGCTAGGCAAAACGGAGACGACATTGTGAAACATCAACGACGGGAGAACCACCAATGGCGGGAGAACCCGTGTGGCACTTTCTCTTTCTTAAAATGGGCAAAAAGAACATGAAATTGACTTTTATACAGGTATAGGGGCCAAAACCGTAGAACGACAAAAAATTGTGGCCAATATCTAAGAAGCAAACATGCACTATTCCTCAACTTGGTTCTTTAATAGTATATAATTAACTCTTACTAATATATTTTTAATGAAACATTTTATTTATTTTTAGAAAGAAATTAATTTGAATCACAAAATAGTATATAAGCATTAATTAAGAAAAATATATTTATATACTAATTTGTAAGTTTTATTGTAGTGAGGACATATATATACATATTGTAAGTGGAGCCTAGGTGAACAATCTAAAAAGATGACACGCGATTTTTAGATATTTTGATTTATTAATATAGAAATTCTATACTATTTTAATTATTTTTGTTTAAATGACTACCTAGATTTGGCAATAAGAACCATTTGATTTGCGTCACATTATTATCGAGGCGGGCCTTCGCTCAAGGAAACCTTGGTGTCGTCACTTTTATGTATTTTTGGTAAATCATGTGATTCAATTATCAAGGCGGGTTTTCATTTAAGGGATGCTCATAGCTCCCACTTGATATTGTTTTTACATTGTTTTAAAAAAGCAAAATTTTCTTTTAATTTTTAAAGATTGTTTTAGACTTTTTAGTTTTTATTTAAACTTTTTATCAAACCACTTGTTAAGTAGTACAGTAGATGTTATATAAATTATAAATCAATATCTTATTGAATATATGTTTACCTACAATATTATAGATGTTTTCGGCTTTTCATTGTAACATATGGGTTTACATAAAAAAAAAAGTTTCAAATACAAAAGGGTATTTTGCTACAAAGTGTGAGAAGACACAATAAGTCAAAAAAATCACAAAAAAATAATATCTTACAATCTAAATCGAATTTCAAAAAAGTAATTTCAGGCTTTTGTTCCCCTAGCCGTCCCCACTAATAAAAAAATAAACGAAAAATAAAAAAATTAACGTTATTTTATTGTGTTATTTATGAAAGACACAATGATGTCGTTGTGTCATTAGTCATTGTGTCATAAAAAGACACAATAAATTTTTTTTTTATTTTTTTCTGAAAGAGGACGACGAGAGGAACAGAGACTCCAAATTACTTTTTTGAAATTCGATTTAGATTGTGAGATATAATTTTTTTGTAACTTTTTTAGCCTCATTGTGTCTTTTCACACTTTATAGCAAAAATACACTTTGTAGAACAACCTCACCCTTATATAAAAACATATATGTTTCATTTGAACACGCCATGATGTACGGCCCTAAATACTAGTACGTGTAAATACTAAATACAACTAGATATATAAACTCAATAAAATTACAAAAAGGTTAATACACTTAACAAATTATGCTATACATATCTACATATATTTTAGCTATATTTATTTTATATAAGATATATTATTGAAATGTAATATATACTTTTCATAACAAAATTTATTTCGAACCAAAAAGTGGAGGGAGGATCATAATAAATAAAAAATGATTTAATTAATTGAAGACATAAATTGTTTTATATTTTACATTTCTAGACTTTACAGATTAAATTTTTATGCTTAATGTTTCTGTTTCAACGTTAACTTTTTCTGTTTATTTTCTAGTGTGGTGTCTTAAATTTTTTTATAGAATTGACACCACAATCCAATGTTCTCGGAATCGGATCGGAGAGCGAACCACTCATCTTACTGGTTGAGTGGCAGAACTGATCGGACCTTTAGAACCAGATTTAAGAACTGGGTGACATCATAATTATATGTATGTGTTATATATATTATATATATAATTCAAGATAAGTATTTTTTATGTATAATTATAGTTATATACAAAACTCAATAATAATCGTATGTACAATACTCTAATTTATCATCTGACCTACCGGTTAAAACCATTAAAATCCAAAAAAAATTGTAAATAAAAATATGGTCCGACCCGGTTCCCGCTCCAACTTCCAAACCGGTTGATTCTTGAAGAATAAAACTAGCTGAGTTGGTCGGATCGTGGCCCAACTAAATCCCGGTTCGACCAGTCAGACTGGCCGGTCCGATCCAGGTCAGTTAACATTGCCATGATCATAAGAAAATAAAAACACTATGCCTAAAAACTTTAAAACATCATGTGGCTTTTATACTTTTAGTTAAAATCTCATTTAAGTAAAAACTAACTCTATACAAACGTAGATATATACATATATACCCATAGGATTAGGTTGTTTTTAAATAATTATTAATTATTAAAACTTATAGAATTAATCTGTACTACTCATTAAATTTTAATTTTATTAATGGAATATATCCTGAACAGCGTATAATTGCAAACCAACTAATATTTTTCTTTTCAATTATTTAATTCATTAATTACCTCTCTTCTATTATCTTTCATTTTTTGTCTCCTGCGTTTATCTTTTCTCTCCTGACTCTCTACATTTGATCATTCGTTTAAAAGTATTTTTATGAGTTTTACATACCTACATATATTAATTACACTTCTAAGTGAAATTTTACTATTTTCACTTATGTATGTTAGTGTAATTTGTTATCTATATTTAGTTCAAATTTATGTAACTTTATATGTAGACTAAATGCCTAGCTAACAAACTAATCTCGAATATCATGAACATCCATTTATATATATGTAAATGCTAATCATCTATGTACATACTTATAAATCCTTATACTAGTAATTTATTTTTAAACTAGTCACTCATTTTTCATATATGCATATTTTATATTAATCATTCATTTTCCTGTTGAGCGTTTATTTACTAATATGCAAATGTTCAAACTAAACGTATATTTGCATATATGTAATGGTTTACATAGATGTAAATCATCTATTTACAAAAGAGATTTACGTAAAACAATAACAATAAGGGTTTTTAATAATGAAGAATAGTAGCATAAACAATATTGAATAAAATATATGATTATTTAAATCAAAGTGATCATATGTATAAATTTTATATATAACCATATTGATCATCTATTATTCATATCAATCTGAATTACTCTCACACACAATAGAATGGGGAGGGTAATAATTCAAAACACATGGGAATTAGATGGATTATTATATAAAAAGATATATCAGAAATCATCTAAATAAATCCTTAATGGATCTTCTTTTTACCTCAACTTCACCTTTAGATGCACTTTTTTAAATACAAAAACTAAAACAACTTCCTTAATACATGCATACATAGACTATGATGAACATAAGCACTAAGATTAACACAGCCACACCATTAAACCTATCCAAAACAAATGGGATTTGAATTAGAACTTCAAAAATTATATTCAAAACTTAGTGGTCCTCCATTGAGTATATCCATAAAATTAGTTAATTGCTTTCTTGAAAGAAACAAAATTGATTGAATCCTAATAAAATAGTCTTAAGAATTTATGAATGTTTATAAATACTAATTATACATCTGTAACATTTCTTCTTGCTTAATTATTTTGTACAATTAGCACGAAAAAATCACTTTACCTTTTAGTATATTAGGGCCGGTTACTATACAAAGTCTAATTTTCATGCGAAATGTACGACGTCACCAGAGCGTGACACGTGTTTTTCGGAGGAGGAGTAGTTTCGTCCGTGCTACAATTACGCATAAAAGGTACATAATTACGCAAGTTATATTCATAATTACGCAAGTTATATCTGTTATTACGCAAGTTATAGTTATTATTAAGCAAAGAAAAATTACTCACGTTATAAAAAATAATCATGCAAGTTATATTTATAACTAAGCAAGTTATATGATAATTACGCAAGTTATGTTTATAATTACGCAGTGAATAATCACGCAAGTTATACGCACAGCACATAGACGTTTTTTTTTTAAAAAATGTTGATTTTTTTTTAAAAAGTATAGAATACTATACTCAAATTAAGGAGAATAAAATTCTCGATTTTATGGTGTATTTTTTTAAAAGATAACGTCGTATAAAAAAGTTATATATGTTTAAAAAAACTGGGAGAGTTTTAAAAAAAGTCAACAATTGTAGGCTATTTCAGATTTTACCCCTCTAGCCATCATTCCATGCGTGATTATTTCATCTTTATTTGAATCCGTCATCTCCTAAATCAATGGTTGAAATTACTTCACAGTTCGCACGCTTCGCATTATTTTTCAACTTTGTACCGTAAACTCTCTCTCTCTCTCTATATATATATATATATATATATATATATGTATATATATACATATATATATGTATGTATATATATAATGTATATATATATATATATGGGAGAGATCAAATGAAAACCACTTTTTTAATTGAAAACTATAAAAACTACTTTCATCCAATCATAATCTTTTATTTTAAATTTCTTAATCTTTATTTAAAAGGTTAATAATGTAATTTTGATATCTTCTTAATTTTAGAAATTTTTAAAATCCTGATTTCTCTCCTTAATTATGTTTCCCAACCCGAATCATCTGCAATCCAATTAAAACATTTGTGTAAAAGTCAATGAATAGCAAACAAATCCAATTGAAGTCATCGCACACACCAACCTCCACCGTACTATCACCACAACGACGCTGCACGTCACCGGTCCGTCACACACATCACCATCCACCATCGGCGACGAGAACACCCTTAAAAGCATCAATTTCGTTGTTGTTTCAAATAAGGAGCAAGGTTTCTAAATGACTATTTGAAGAAAAGGACAGTGATTTGAGGAAAAAGACGATTTGAAAGTTTACTTTGAAGAAAGGACGATGATTTGAAGAAAAGGACGATGATTTAGGAAGAAGACGATTTTAATACATATATGTATCTAATTTCAATTTTTATGTTGCTGCTCTATCTTGTTCATTTGAAGAAAAGATGATGATTTGAGTACGTATATGTAACTAAGATTTAAGTTACGTATATGTAACTGCAACATCTAGTTTTTCTTGACATGGGGTTTGTAATTAAACTTACATGTGTATATGTGGGTCAGCGGAAGGAATAACAACAACGATCCGTTTTTTTGTTGTTAGTGGTTGTGTACATCGATCTCCATTGGTCGCCTTCGAACAACTCTAGCGCCACCTTCAGTGATTTATTAAACATGCAAATCGTTGATAAATCAAACATCTAAAATAGAAACCAAACCTGCATATGCATATCAGGAGAAGGAAGATGAAGACATGTTTTGTAAGTTAGGTTACATATACGTATCTTGAAAGACGATGAAGACCTGATATGTAAGTTGGGTTACATATATACAAGTTAAAGGTTGTTTCTTGATTTGCAGAGGCCCAGAAAATACGTAAGAAGACAAGATGAAAGAAGACAAATGTAAATTCGAACGAGTTACATATACGTAAGCATCTGTGGTACATATATGTAAGTGTGTGGGTTACATATATTTAAATAGAGGTTTACAGATTGTGTTTACATTTTAGATGATGAGACCGAATACAGAGAAACTGAACAAGAACATGAAAAACATACTAGAGCTAGGTATATGTAACCATATAGGAGCTATGTATATGTAAATAATCATGAATTGTATGCAACTCATACATATATGTAAGTAAATGATTAACAGTATCTTATTGTATATGAGTTGATATGAGTTAATATGAGTTGATTATTCTTCTAGCACGTTTTTTCATTCTTAGTTCTTTTTTCATTTTATGTTTACGTATACGTAAAGAGCGCATCTATGCTTACATATACGTACTTATAGTTATTTTCAATTAAATTCTCGTTCTGTTGGAATACTTTGTGATCGTTACATGTTGGACCAAAAGAACCAATGAGCCTGATCAGAAAAACCTTTAAGTCCCACGGACATTACAACAACTGAAGTAGTCTGCAACAGCTGAAGACATCAGCTGATAACAAGGTCTGAAGACAAAGTCTGAAGTGAAAGAGCTGAAGACAAAGTCTGAAGTGAAAGAGCTGAAGACAGTCTGAAGTGAAAGAGCTGAAGACAAAGTCTGAAGACAAAGCTGAAGACAAAGACTGAAGACCAAGTTTCAGATGATTGTCACAACAGCTGAAGAAGACCTCTTCAGTAGTTGTGATGGTTTCCTTTCAGTAGTTGTAGTTTCCTTTCTGTACTTGTAGTTTCAGTAGTTTTATGTTTCTTCGTGTACTTAGAATAATCTGAGATGTTCTCAGTTGTTGTGAACATTCTCAGTAGTTTGCTTACTTTCAGTAGTTTGTAATAATTCTGTTAGATGTCACTATCAAGTGACATCAGCAGACGTCACATTCCTATATATAAGGAATGCTGACCTAATTGTAATCGGTGCAGCTTAGGAAAACCTAGCAGCCGCCACACCGAAGCATGTGTGCATGAATGTTATTATCCCTTTGCAGAAAACCCTATATCTATATAACCGTGTACTGTTCCATTGAATATTTATTGTGTTCTTGCTATATTTGCTTAATTCTTGCTCTAATTCCGCTGTGATTCAACTCTAATTGATCAAACTTAGATCACTGATCCTAACAAATGGTATCAGAGCAGGTTAATCATTGATCGGTTTAACAATTGATCATTGAAACTGCTATTTTGATATCTATAGTTTGATCGAATTAGCATATGTGCAAGAACTGGTTATAAAGATTGATTTTCTGCTGCTTCTGGTTATTTAATTTGAGTTTCTTCTTGGTTCTTATTGAGTTTGTTGTGTTTTTGTGCAAAATCTTTTGAAACTTGATTGATTTGGTTTGAATCTGAGAATGACTACTCCATCTAATGATCCTCACAATACTGGCTCCTCAACCAAGCCTCCGATGCTGGTTAGGAGTGAGTATAACATATGGCAACGAAGAATGCTCCATCACCTGTCTGTTAACAGTTCAGGTTGTTGGACATCTGTGGTTCATGGTCCACACAAGCCTATGGTGAACAATCCGGAGACCAATCAAATGGTTCCGAAGAAGAAGGAGCAATACTCAGATGAAGATCGTAAACTGTTTGAGATTGATGCTAAAGCCCATGGAATTCTGGCCATGGCACTGCCGAATGAAATCTATTCTGGGCTTATGCATCATGAAACTGCTCATGACCTC
Source organism: Flaveria sonorensis (assembly GCA_025506505.1). NCBI lineage: Eukaryota > Viridiplantae > Streptophyta > Magnoliopsida > Asterales > Asteraceae > Flaveria > Flaveria sonorensis. Next base: position 32,985 of record JACCIY010000818.1, read on the forward strand.
TGGAATGCTTTGAAGGAACAATTCGGAGGAACTGATGAGGTCTTAGCAAACAACAGAGAAATCCTCGCCCAACAATATGAGACATTCTCTCATAGGAAGGGTGAGACACTGACTCAACAGTTTGAGCGTTTCTCCTGCTTGATCTCTGAACTGAAAATGGTCAAGCAAGAGTATACTAACAGCCAGATGAACAACAGATTCCTCAGATCACTGCCTGAGAGATGGGACACATACACCATTGTCCTACGCTCCAGTGCAAATCTGGATAGCCTATCTCTCACCCAACTCCATGGGAAACTGCTTACATTTGAAAGAGAGATAGAGCAGAAAAGGAAACTGGCATCATCAGGAAAGCTCTCTGATGACTTTGTACCAGGTAACACTGCCTTGGTCGGTCATGAGTCAGAATATGCTGGATCAGAAAGTCATTATGATGAGCATATAGATTTCTCTTCAAACAGTTCTGATCATGCATTTGTTGGTGTTGACAGTCATTCTGGGTGTAATAGTGATAATTTATGCTTTATCATGGATGATTTGCAGGGTATTGCTGATGATGATTTAGAAGAGATGGATATTTTGAGCCAAATGGCCCTGATCAATATCAGATCTCAAAAGTTCTACAAGAGAACTGGTAGGAAATTTCCAGGACTCTCTGGCAAAACCAAAGTTGGTTTTGACAAGAGTAAGTTGAGGTGTCACAAATGCCACAGGCTTGGGCACTTTGCAAGAGAGTGTAGATCAACTGGATCTAACTCCTCTGCACCCTTTGTGACCTTTCCAAGCAATAGTTCACAAAACAAAGGGCAACATCCTGCTAGTTCTGGTCATCACTCACAACCTCAATCTCCTGCATACTTTGTCCCTCAGGGTTCAATGCCATATCCTTATCCCTGCTATTATATGCCACAGCCAAATCCAGTTCATGTCCCTATAGCACAACAACCTCAAGCCCTACCTGAGCCTCAACCATCTCCATCACAATCTCAACCTCATCACAGCTTCTTCACACCAGGAGTTGTTGACTGGAGCAGCTTACCAGATGATCTTTCTGGTTTCAATGAGCAACTATCTGCTGGTGCTGGTCAACATGGTGGTGAACATCCTTTTGGGAATCTTGCTCTCATGGCCCTGGAGTCTACTGAGGGTTCCTGCTCAGATGCTTCATCTTCACAGGTAACCCAGATATCTTCTGAGGCTAAAGCCAAGTTATGTTCTGAATCATGCATAGCTGCCTTTGTCTCTATTAGAGAGGCAAATGTAGCTTTAATCAATCAAAATCTTGAGCTTGAGAAAACTATTTCCAAAAGAAAAGATGAGTATGTGTCTGCACTTAATGACAAAGATGATGAGATTTACAAGCTTAAATGCCAACTTAATGATGAAAAGGCTAAGGTAGAGGTCATACTCGAGAACCACAGAAGTCTCAAAGAGACACTTGCAGCTACCCAAGTTGAGTGTGACCGATGGGTAACATCCTGCAAGGGATTTGAAATGCTTCTCAGCAAGCAAACAGCTTCAAATGTGAAGTTTGGAATAGGTTACAATCATACTGCACCACCTACTGATTTTACTTCAAAATCAATAGTAAAATCTGAAGGTGAAAGTAATTTCCAAACCACATCATCATGTGATTCATCCTCAAATGATAATACAAAATTAGAGGATGAAGTCAGTGTTAAGATCTCAGCAAATCAATTGCCTGATGGTTTAAATGCTGATAAACACATGAAGCTGAGAAATTCAGATGTTGTTCCTCAAAGTACTCCAAGTACTGAAGGGCAAGTCACAACATCTGAAAAGCATTTCAAATCTGATGAAATAAAAGGATTAACAACTGCTGAGGAATCTATCATACGGTCTTTCAGGACGGATAGAGAACAGCTGAAGAACAAGTCTTCAGTTGTTACCGATCCTTCAGTACTTAACACAAGTACTGAAAGGAGGAAAGTACTGAAGATCACACCTTCAGTAGTTTCCACTTCAGCAGTTGATCAATCCAAGATGAAGAATAAGCCATGTGAAATATGTGGTAAATTCAATCATCTATCTGATGAATGCTGGTAAAAAAGGGTTCCAAACTCAACAGAGATAAGCTCATTAAAGAAGAGATAAATAAAATGAAAAATGAGTTTGAAACCAAGTTTGTACCACAGTCATCTCAAACTGATAAACCCAAGGCCTCACCAAAATCCAAAAAGAAGGATGGGGTTTATCAGAAAACAGCTGATAGTGTTCCTCATGATAAACATCAGACGAAGTCTGTGAATTTCAAGGAGGAAATGGTGGGTCACAGGAACTCATCAAAAACAAGTACTGATGTGTCAAATGAGCTGAAGGCTTTAGCAACAAATCAGACACAACTTGTTATGATGGTTCAGCATTTGTTGGGGAGAGTTAACCAACTAGATGCACCTGTGATCAAACCACTGAAAAGGAAATCCAAGCCCAAATCTAAGAATTCCATTTCAGCACCATCTCCACCTTCATCAGCTGTTAATCATGAGAAACAAGTTATGGTTAAATCTGTTGATGAAAACATACCCAAAACCAAAAAGGTTTGGGTCTCTAAAGCTAACTAGTTTCTTATGATAAATGCAGGGTTCTTCAGCATGCCAAAGAAGCATCTGGTATGTAGACAGTGGAGGATCTATGCATATGACTGGGAGCAGTTCTCTTCTTAATGACTACTCTCAAGGAAAGAAGGGATTTGTCTCATTTGGAAATGATGCTAAGGGTTACATCATCGGGAAAGGATTTGTGTCAAATGGAGAAATCAGATTTGATGATGTTAACCATGTGGAGAATCTCAAGTATAATCTACTGAGTGTCAGTCAGATGTGTGATAAAGGGCATGTTGCACTTTTCACAAGCCAGAACTGCCGGATTCTGTCTTCCAAAGTTCTGAGGCTGATTGACAAGGTATTGGATGAATATACTCTCCTGAAGGCCAACAGGATAGGAAGAGTATATGCCTTGGATTTGTCAAAGAAGATTGATTTAAAAGGTCATCCTTGCCTGTTCTCCAAGGCTGATGAGCTTGCAGACATATTTACTAAGCCTTGGACAGTTCAACTTTCCAAAACCTAGTGTTAAGGCTTGGTATGCTGCAGCTAGAATAAGTGACAACTACTGATGATCTCAGTCAACAAGTACTGATGAGCATTCGTATACTACTGTCACAAATAAGTACTGCAGTTCTTTTATCCTCAGTAGTTTTCACAACTACTGAAGACTAAATTACTTAAAAGTACTGAAGTACTCATCTGTTGAAAAGAACTGATGTGGTTACAACTACTGCTGTAGTTACAACTGCTGATGTCAGAATAACAGAAGTACTGATGACCTATGAAACATCTGAAACTCAGACAAAGTCTGATGAAGTGTTGAGGTCAGAATGAAACAGCTGATGAGCTAAGAATTGACGACAACAGCTGATGAGAAAATTTTCTCTTCAGTTGTTTCTACAACAGCTGCTTCACTTACAACTGAAGCCAAAACCATGTCTTCAGTAGTTTCACAACTACTGATGACTAACACCAAGTCTTCAGTTGTTACAACACCTGAAGCCAAAACCATGTCTTCAGTAGTTTCACAACTACTGATGACTAATACCAAGTCTTCAGTTGTTACAACTTCTGAAAGTTAAAACCAGGTCTTCAGTTGTTTTCAAACAACTGATGACAACACCCACACTTTCAGTCGTTTTATATCAGCCTTTTTCTTACCCTATAAATACCTAAACCTACTTTCAAACGTTTCATTAGCCGTTTTCGTCCTTCACTCTCTCAACAATGGCGACCATGAAACTCAAACCCAGACACAACTGTGTTGCCTACCTCTCGAAATCGGCCTTCTGGAACAAATTTGATAACGCCATCGATCTTATGGTAGATTCCCAGTACCGAACCGCGTTTCTTCTGAATCCTACCATATACCCCGATTCCCTAAGCCAGTTCTGGACCAACGTCTCCGTGCAACTAGTGAGAATGATAGCCAAATCACTCTCCAGTCGTTGGTCAACCAGAAACAGGTGGTCATCACTACGGACATCATTCGACAAACCCTCGATCTACATGATGCCACCTGTGTCACAGAATACCCGAAAGGCACAACCGATATGTCTTTCATCAACAACGGGTATGAAGGAGACTTAAGTGCTACCACCATTATGAAGAAGCACTTCCATGATGCTGAACGTCTTATATTCCACATGGTGAATGTCTGCCTTGCACCAAAAACCTCTTCATGGGATCAAATGTCTTCCCGATGGCAACAGGTATTATACTCTATCTTTGAACGCCAAACTTTAAATTTTTCTGAGATAGTGTTTATGGAACTAAAGGATCTGGCCTTGAAACCTGTGGCAAACAGATGGATATTATATCCCAGGTTTCTCATGGCCATAATTTTAACACAGCTAAAATCAGACGGCCTTGTTGGCCTTGGAGTCCCTGCTCCGGCTGTATTGCCTGAAGTATACTCCAGGCACAACTCTGACCCTACAATGAAAGGGGCTGCCCGGCTGCTCAAACCCAAGCAGCGGGAACCCACAGCCTCCACTTCCAGATCCAAAGTCCCCACCAAACCCAAAACCAAAAAGCCCAAAAAGGCTACTCAGGGAGATGAGTCCCCTGAGGATGCCCCTGTAACACCAATACAGGAAACACTTACTGGTTCTAACCCCCCAGTAGTGTCCAAGACTCCACCAACCCTAGCCGCTCAGGCATCCTCTCAACAGGATCCTGATGCAACCATAATTGGGGATACCACAATACTGGAACCTATCTCAATTGAGAAGGTTACCATTGAAGAGCACCAGTCACCCCGGGTGCAATCTGCTTCAACCCTATCTCCAAATGCAACCGCCCCTCAAAGCCCAACATTTATTGTTGCACAAGTGTTGAGTCAGCTGCATTCCTCTCCTCCTCCCCAGACACCAATTACAATGGGGAGAACCTCAACAGCTGAGGAAGAGGACCAAAATGCTGCTGATAACCCACAGCACAGGGGTTATAATGTTCAATCTCCCCGTGTAGAGGAGGAGGTTAGAACATCTGGTGAGGCTGCCACTTCTACTGATTCAGCAAATGACCAGGATGAAGTTGGTAACATCTCTAAGACCTCACCAGAGGCAACTGCCGATGAAGGACTCAGTCCTGAGGCAGGAAGTCCCCAGAACCAAGAACAAGGGGCACATGCTACAACTGATCTACACTCAGGGCATGTACATCCTGATTCAATCAGGAGGTCAGGTGATTCAGCAAAAACTGATGATGACCTGGGCTTTTTCTATGATGTCTTAGCCCATAACACAATCCTTGAGGCTGAGGTGAGCAGACTCAAAGAACTGCTTGCCAAAATGTCTCAGGATCAAAGTCCATCTGCCCCAATAAACCCACAGATGGCACCTTCATCTGAAGGTTTCCCAAACACTCCGCCACTTCACTCAACTGAGCCACCAGCCACTGTTGTTGGCACCACCTCTCAGGGACAGAACCCCTCTGAGCAGATGGTTGCTACATTTCAAAATTCCTTACCTCTCATCACTCCCATCATCAATGAGATTGTACATAAAGCCATTGATGAGAGGATCTCCTCGACTCTAAAAACACTTGTTGATGATGCTGCAAAAGAAGCTTTCTGCCATTCAAACCCCTGAACCCAATGCACCCAAAAAGGGGGAGTCTAAGGTAGTGAAAGAAAGAAAGAGAAAGAGAGTGGAAGAGGAGAAACAACAAGAAAAGAACAGGAAAAACAGCTGATCACATACAAGAGAAAGAAAAGTGCTGAACTCAAAAGCCTGATGAAGAGAAATCATTGGAAGATCTGATTAAAGAAGCTGATGAAGCTCACAGCAGATCAATGGACAGAATAATAGATCAACTCTTCAGACAGGGCTTTGATACAGCCACATTAGACACTGAGATCAGAAGGCTGGAGATTAATGAGATACAAGAAAGATGGGCCAGTTATAGTGTAATGGAAAAGGAGAGGTTGGAGATAATGATCCGGTTTATTGCAAAATACTTGGGAAGATCATTAATTGAGATTAAATCATGGACCAGAGACAGTATTCTGGCAATAACCACCAGAATCTGTGCTTCTGAAGAATTCAACAAGGGGTTGATTATAGAAGCCTTAGACGAAGCAGGTGCTGGGAAGAGAACTGATATGGCCAAGCTTTCCAAAGCCAAACTCACCATAAAAATGCTAGATCAGCCTTCCCAAACTCCCTCTCAAAAACAACCAACCCCACAACTCTCCAAATCAACTCAACCCTCAAAACCAACTCCCTTACCCCAAAAACCACCTCAAACCACATCCAGTGATGCACCCAGAAGGAGGAGAAGGGTGTTGAGGATGGTAGAAGAAGAAGAAGAAGATGATGAAGAAGATAGTCTGCCAATCTCTGCTGTTCTAAAATTACCTGAGCCCAGAAGTCAACAAATGATAACACCAGACTTTCAGAGGCAAATGGTGAAAGTTAAGATTGAAGAAGAAGAACAGCAGAAACAGCACGATGAGCAACTTTTGAAGATGATTGACAAAGAGTTTCCTCAGTCATCATCTATACAAGCCATGAAGAAACATGCTCAAAGGCTGTATGCTCTCAGGTATACCTTTCAATATCAAAAGGAGAGAGTAAGGATTTGGCCAGACCCCAGGGTTAGTTCTAGAATTCATAAGAAATCCATACCAAGTAGATACAATGGCCAAGTGAGAAAGACCATAGATGCTGCTATTATGTTGGCCATTGTAGTCTCACCCTGGGAAATACTTGAAGACTTCAAGAGAGCCTACAAGTCAAAGATGACCCCTCAAACTCTAATGGAGAACAAAATGGTCAAGAAGGGGTTGTTATACAAGAGGCTTGAAGAGATCAAGAAAAATGAACTCCAGTTGTTATTAGAAGGGACTCACCCAGATGAGTTTGCTTACAGAGAGATAACAACTGTTGAGTTGAAAAATGGAAAGACGATAAAGTACTTATCAGAGTACTATGGCCCAGAGTTCTTCTTCGAATGAGAAGCAGAAGAACTCACTAAGGAGGAACAAGTTGTTCTCCTTGAGGCCTACGTCAGAGAGTCTTATAGACTCATCAATGGGAAGTAGGTTTCATGGTTGGGATAACGGCTCTGTGTCCAGTTCCCCAAGACAGAGTTCCCTTCCATCCTTTGACATTCACATCTACTGAAACCTGCTCCCTGGCCTGTGCTTATCTGATATCTCTAAAGCTGATCAAGAGAGTATTTCTGCCAAGAATAAGTGGGACCTCAATAAGCTTAAAGGTTTTGGCTGCATTGGTTCAGGGGGAGTTTGTTGGACCAAAAGAACCAATGAGCCTGATCAGAAAAACCTTTAAGTCCCACGGACATTACAACAACTGAAGTAGTCTGCAACAGCTGAAGACATCAGCTGATAACAAGGTCTGAAGACAAAGTCTGAAGTGAAAGAGCTGAAGACAAAGTCTGAAGTGAAAGAGCTGAAGACAGTCTGAAGTGAAAGAGCTGAAGACAAAGTCTGAAGTGAAAGAGCTGAAGACAAAGTCTGAAGACAAAAGCTGAAGACAAAGACTGAAGACCAAGTTTCAGATGATTGTCACAACATCTGAAGAAGACCTCTTCAGTAGTTGTGATGGTTTCCTTTCAGTAGTTATAGTTTCCTTTCTGTACTTGTAGTTTCAGTAGTTTTATGTTTCTTCGTGTACTTAGAATAATCTGAGATGTTCTCAGTTGTTGTGAACATTCTCAGTAGTTTGCTTACTTTCAGTAGTTTGTAATAATTCTGTTAGATGTCACTATCAAGTGACATCAGCAGACGTCACATTCCTATATATAAGGAATGCTGACCTAATTGTAATCGGTGCAGCTTAGGAAAACCTAGCAGCCGCCACACCGAAGCATGTGTGCATGAATGTTATTATCCCTTTGCAGAAAACCCTATATCTATATAACCGTGTACTGTTCCATTGAATATTTATTGTGTTCTTGCTATATTTGCTTAATTCTTGCTCTAATTCCGCTGTGATTCAACTCTAATTGATCAAACTTAGATCACTGATCCTAACATTACATATACGTAAACAATATATGTAGCAAGATCTATTAACGTGATTTAAATGCTCATACGATTTGAGATTCGATTTGGTGAACTTAAAGTGTGATTAATTTACGTATACGTAACCTAGTATCGTATCATACAACACTGATACATATACGTAACATAATGTTACATATTGTTACTAACTGATACTCAATTTATTACCAAAAAAAATAATAATAACTTTATGTAATGTTTATAAATAAGTTTGTGTTGGAAGAATAAAATATAAGAGAGAGAAAAAAGTAATATTAAGAATTTATTTTGATAGTTGTTTGTTTCCAAATTAAAAAAAAATATTGTTTTTCTATTCTACCCTTATGACTAATAATAACTTTTTAATTTTTCATCTAATTACAATTATGCCACTAATCAATCCTAACCATTAATCAAATAAATCAAGGGTTATAAAGTGGTTTTTTTAGTTTTCATTTATAATGCATTTTTTATTGGATCCCTCCCATATATATATATATATATATATATATATATATATATATAATATATATATATATATATATATATATATATATATATATATATATATATATATATATATATATATATATATATATATATATATATATTCTTAATTTTATAAATTAAATGAACATACACATATAGTCACTTTTGATATGGGAATATCACCGAAAGTTATTGAAAAAGGTTAGACATTATGTGTTGAAATGTATAATGACTTGTGCATGTTATATGTATATCTAAAACATTTGAAATCGACATAAAATGTGAATAGTCGTTTTTCATGTAGGTCCAATCACCAAAATTATTTGAAAAGAGGTTAAGGGTTACATTTTTCATGACTTTTGCATGTGTATTACAAATAAGGATGACTCAAATAAAAAAGTTGATTTTATCAAGAATTGTTGATAGCTGATTAAATAAATCAATATTTCTTATGATATGATGGTGTCACGTAATGTAGGAGGAGCAGTTCTAAAAACACACAATCATTGATTTAGGGTTACAGTTTCATACTTTTTAAACGTAAATAAGTTTTTATACGATTTTATTTATCTAATGAGCACTTTAATTTATCTTTAATTTTAGTATATTATACTATAGTCTTATTAAAAAAACACTACACGATATTATGTTGTTTTATTATTTTAGTATTGTTTGGCAACAATTATTATCCTTGGTTCACCGACGGATTGTGTGATCGTTGTAAATTTCCAATGGATTAGCGATGATTTTTAAAGTTACAAAACAAATTATTAAACTGCCTATTGACAGATTCCGTCGGTAAGTTTCTGATGGTCTACTCCATCTGTAAAATTCCATTGATGATGCCCCCTCTTTTGCAGTAGTGCATGGTGTTTGAGAGAAACTCTTGACGCTTTTCTATTAATCAATACCGAAAACAACCACACATAAATGATAAAACGCAGCACAATGCTCCCTATTTATATTAAAACTTCTCGAAAATAAGGCACCTATGAAGACACAAACTCCTAGTATCAAGCAACAACTAGATGATATATAATTAAAATTATAGTTAGAAAATAAATCATCAGAATCATTTATCCGAAATTCAAATTAGACAGCAACTTTACCTTCAAAACCATGCATTACACTACCATCCTGCTTGTAATTTCTTTCATATTCCTCACTATCCAGTTATTTTTTTTACTCTAGTTTCCAATTTGTGAGGCTCTTTAAACTTAATCCAAGAACTTGTTATTAGTCACATAACATATATCACGTCATCGTTTCTCAATTCATGGCATACTTTTGAGTCCAACTCCGAGCCATGGCTTCATACTTGACCTTGTCTATCTTGTACATATGTGCGATTTCTGGAACCAACGGGTCATCTGGGTTTGGATCCGTCAGCAATGAACATATTGACAACAAGACCTGTTTGAACCACAAATTACCAAATCATCATTAGCTTTAATTTTGCATGAGCCATCATAAGGTACTAACACTATAAAATCAAAAGAAAACCTTGGATATGGTGAGAGCCGGACTCCATTGATCCTTGAGGATATCAAGACAAATGTTTCCATTGTTGTTTATATTTGGATGAAACACTTTGGTCCTAAAGGCAACCTACAAGATGGAATCAACAAAAACCATTAATAAAATCATTAAAAAGACCAACTTTGCAGTGTTCTTGGCAATGAAGATTGCGCTTACTACCTTTGGGGGTTTGAAAGGATAATCCGGAGGGAAATGGATTGTAACTTGAAACACACCACCCGAATAGGGGCTATCATTCGGACCGATGATGGTTGCTTGCCAACGGAACATGTCTTGAGCCACAGGACCAGCACTGCATGAGGCTGGAGGGTCTCTTTGCAAGTCTTTGAGCTCTTTTAAAATCCTCCTAGAAGCCATTTTTATGATTGTATGGGTTGCAGATGAAAGAATACAAATGTTTTGGTGGATCTATAATGAATTTGGAGATGGATTTATAGGTAGCTGGAGAGATCAATGTGGAGAAGGTATAGATCCTAGGGAAATTTGAATAAAGAAGAACAAGATTCTTTCTTATCACCTCATACATTAATTTCATATCAAACCAGAAAACGAATTTGCTTTTTAAACCCTTGTGTATCGTCCGTTACATCCAAATCCACTTTTAAATCATTTTACAATATATAATTGTTAGCTTGAGTTTGTTCCTCACAAGTTTTTTCACCGTATACTTATCAAATAATATTATAATAAATATTTATTATTAATAACCATTTTCAATAAGAAAATCATATAAGATATATTGACTCAAACGAGGATAATCACAGAGAAAACTTAATTAATTCAAAACTCCTATAATTATGATAGAGATAATTACCAAAAATCTTATGTGGCTACGTAATAAATCCTAACTAATATATTCTATCTAATACCGCACTTCGACTGGAGCGCGAAACAATGGAGATGTTGGTATCAGAAAAACATATAAAACAAATAGAAAACTTAGTGGCAGGAAAAGCGGCAAGGAAAAGTTCTTGTATTTACCATTAATAATCATATACAATAATGAGAAGTTCTTTTAAGATAAATATATCTAGGAATTGGACATATAAGCAAATATGTTCAAGGTTCACGTATACTTGAAACTGAGACTCAAGCTATATGCCGCACTTAAAGCAGAATTTGCTCTAAAAGCTAAGATCGATCAAGTGCTCCTACATTCATGATGTGATGATTAAGATCAGAATTCCACGATCTTCATCAAATTAAGTAGTTATTCGAAATCAAATTGGTCACCAAGTGTGTCGTCTATATGTGCATCTTCTACACTGACATTGTAGAGGTGCACTTTCCACTCGATGACAAAATGTTAACTGAATCAAGGCATTTGTTTGTCACGGATACTCTTTATGTAAGAATAGAATAGAGGTGTCTTATTGTAAATTAGTGTGTGTTCTCTTAAGAATTAGGATCTCTACTTAGCACCTCTATGAGATCAGTGTGGTTGTAATTCGTGTTCTTCAATTAATGAAAAAGTTATAAACTTTTATGTGTTCATCTTGATTTTCTAAACACCTTCGCTTAAACTCCCATTTCTGCTCGACAGGACATTCTTTTTCCATAAAATTAACTTTAATCTCTGAAAACTATACAATAAACTTGTACTAACTGACCACGACACACGTCTATATGAACAATAAAGTCGTACCAACTGACCAAACACACACGTCTAGATGACATCATTTCTTATGTTCAAAGAGCCTAAATCTTCCTCCACTAATGGAGCATATTCTCCACTAGCAAAACAAAAAGCCTGAAAACAAACCCGATTATACTTCTACCTCTTTTAGACACTAAACAAAAGAAGCATCTAAGTGATTAGAAGACAAGATAATGTCCAATGGATGCCACCATTCACTTGTGTCTTCATATTCGTTCATATTGAAAGACAAAAGTGGGAATGTATGGTGTCAACCTCTTCATTCTCACTAATTCAACATCAAAAGGGGAAAATGATAATATAATCTAATCATGTTGACAAGTAAAAGTTGCGGAACAAGCATTCATTTTCCACTTAATACGGTTACGATAGATGAGACAGAATAAAGGAAAAGGCATAAGATAACAAGCATCATCTTGGTCAACTACAGGATTAGCATATAGAAAAGATCAAATACAATTAACGAATATAGAACAGAAATGAATATTCCAACACGAATTTCTTAATCTAACTGGATCTCAGGTCAAAGTAATACATAGAAGGAAAAGAAATCGAAATCTGACAGAGGATCAAGGATTGGAGGCACATGATAAGCCAACTGACGCTTCACACTGATGATCACTGGTAGCCTCGGTGACTTCGTCCCTTCGATGACCTTACTTCTGATCATAATATAGAGCAGGCCTTTTGGCCTGCTTTCTTCTTTTTCTTCGACTTTGGAGGAGCAAGGACAACTTTGATAGCAGCATCAAACACTCCCTTAACATTCTGAGAAAAATAATGACATGTGTCAAATTAAAGAATTCTTAAGTTTCCTGTTAGGGAGAATTTTTGCATAAAATTATACATGCCTCTTGTGTTTTGGAACTACATTCAATGTATTCAGGTGCTCCAATTGTCTTCTTTAGCTCCTCTCCCTGTAATAAGTTGAAATATACAAATATTTGCAATAAGCAAAGATGCTTACAGTTAAAGGTGGCAGTTGTGACCCACTTATGAATGGGTCGATTCAGTTATAGACTTATAGTTTGACTTCAACGGGTCAAACGGGAAATAGAAAAAGATTAGCTAAAGAAGAAAGGGGTCAAATGGTAAAAGGATGCTATAGTGTAATTTGATAATAAAAACTCCTAATGGTGTGTACAGAATTAAGGACCTTGGACTGAAACAGTTTCAGGCCAGGTAAAATTTCCCGTTTGATGTGTTAACCAACCAGCCCCACCCAGCCATTTAGTCATTCAATGTCTAGCAATCTGCGATTAAGTTTATTGGTGATAATCTTTACCTGGGCGCTAGTTATGGGAGTTGCACCAGGATGGTCCACGAAGAACTGCTTATCATCCCGAAGATCTATATAATCCACAAGATTCAAATTTATGTTGGATTAAAGGATATACTCTTAAAGCAAAATCAATTCCTGTGACTCAATACTAGAATATTGTCATAACAAACCATAGCTAGAAAAGCTAGCTTGCATATGCACATATGAAACTTATAACAAACATGAACTTTCTAAAGTATGAAATTTAATAGATCAATCCCTTAGGAGAGGGCAACCTAGTAATTTACCAAAGTTAGTAATTAATCATGTGATCATGTTATTTCAGGGGAACTTGGTTCCAAAAGATGGACGGGATTTTGACAGATAAACTTCCATGCTTTAAGTGAGATAATTCATTATTAACTCACCAAGCTTGGTCCCAACAAGGACTATTGGCACACCAGGGGCATAATGTGTCAACTCTGGGATCCACTGCAAATATAAAAAAACATCAGTGTAAGATATGTAACAGCTATCAAAAGCATTGCAAAAGAATATAAAAAGACTAAACAGGGATGCAAAATGACAAAAAAATCGCAATATATTTACCTTCTTAGAAACATTTTCATAGCTGGCCTTGCTAATAAGGGAAAATGCCAAAATGAAAACATCAGCGCCACGGTAACTCAATGGTCTTAATCTGTTATAATCCTCCTGTCCTGTTCCCAATATTTCAATTTCAACGATCAATACATCAGCTAATATAAATAGATTAATAGTATTACCAGAACAAAAATTAGTAATTGCTTATTAGACAAGATTTCATATAGTTACCAGCAGTATCCCACAAGCCTAGATTGACAGTGGCACCATTGACAACCACATTGGCACTGAAATTATCAAATACAGTTGGCACATAATCCTGTTTCAAAACACAACAAATAAACAGATTCTAAATCCAAAGATACATTTAATTTTAACCAAGATTAGCAATGTGCAATGCATCATACAATGTGCAAACAAATTAATACTAAAGTTGCCACAAAATAATACATATTGCATAATGGCAATACATTTCTTGTATGAAATAGGAGATTACTCATTCTGGCCAATTAAAATTGTCCATTGTCTGGATCCATTTGTATGATATCTAGAAAAAGAAGAAGATCCACAAATTTTCCCAAACATTTTAATATTTGCAATTTTCTCATCATTGGTGTGATCAGATAGGAATCCTTGATTGTGGGTGCAATGATGATCATTTGGATGATAGATTGCTAACTAATTCTATTTCACTTAAAGTGAAATGAACCCACATATTGTACTAGATATAACCAAAATATATACTCTATCTCAGATAAACTCTTCATCATTAAAAACTCGACATCAAATATTCAAATCAGAAATCCCCAAACATAACAAAGCGAAATCAGCAAAGAGGATTAAGGGTATAATTACCGTGGGGAAGGTGTTGCTGGTGTAGGAAATCAAGAGGCAAGTCTTTCCGACGGCCCCATCGCCGACGGTGACGCACTTTATAAACCTAGAAGCGCTCATATTTCTTCAAACAAGCCTCAGATCTTCTCCTTCTCCCTCAGAAGACCTGATCACGAACCAACACACCAAATCAACAAATTTCACTTTTCCTTGTTGTATTTCTTCTGATTCTATCTTCCTTCTGCCTGCACCTCTGTAAAACTCACGTTTGTGCAAATGAGTTGAGGAAACATTGATGAACAAACCCTAGAGAAAAGGGAATGAAATGTGGGGAGATGAAAAGCGTAAAGAAAGAAATAATCGGTGAGAGATACCTTAATTTAGCCGGTTAAGAATGCCGTTGAAGCGGTGGGTGGGTGGTGGAGATGAAGTCTCTCTTAAATCCTAAATTCTAATTTCTCTAAGTTAATTGTTAATTGTTAATGTTAATGTTAATGTTAATGTTTAATGTGTTGTCGTGACAACGAAGATTGGTTGATGATTGGTTCAATCTCGTTATTGAAAAATGCAATTGTGGACCCACAAAGTTTGATTTCTAAGATTAGGACACCACGACCTAACATATTCTTTTCGTATAAAAAAAAATATGAGTGGTGTTTCTTTGTGAAAGTTTGTTGTAAGGTAAAGTTGTTTAAATTCAAATGATACAACTTTATTTTGAATGTCTAACCCGCTCTATAATTTGTTTTTATAAATTAGTTTTTTAACGGTTTTTTATGGTTTAGTTGTGATGTAGAATCAACAGTAAAATAAGTTGCGTGTATGAGTTGTCGTTATAACTCACCAAAAATAAAAAAGTTGACAATCAAGCAACTCAACTACAAAAAATTGAATGTTTTCATAAGAAGAAAGAAAAGGTGGCAAAGAGGTAACTAACCACCAGCGAATTGTTCGTGAATTGTTTAGCAAAAAGTTCGTTTAGTAAATGTACGAACATGAACAAAGAATTTTTGTTCAATTATTTAAGTAAACGAACACGAATAAAGGTCGTGTTCATGTCCATGTTAATTGTTTATGTTCATTCATAATTAGTTATATGCTTATTATGTCAAGTAGCTTAATTTTATATATATTAAAGGTGAATACGTTAAGTTTGTGATTAAGAATGCTAAATTTTATTTTTTAAAACAGTATATGCTCATTTGTATTCGTAAAATATCGGGTTATGTCTTCGTGCATCATTCATGAACAAATTCAATTCCTCAATAAACAAACACAAACAAAAAGTTTCGTTCGGTTATGTGTTCATGAACCGTTGGTGAATAAATTAAATTCTAAACGATCAGACATGAACAAAATTATATTTGATTTACTTCGTTTATAGCTTTAATCACTCACTATTATCGAATTAGAACTTAATTTTGTTTGAAATTGATTTTTTAAAATTTTAATTACTAACTATTTACTAAATTTTTATTCTCACACATATTAGGGGTGTTTGGGATTTCGGTAGAATCTTCTTTTTAACTTTTGAGAAGGAGTTTTAAAGAAGTTAAAATTTTTAACTTCTCAACATCTTCTTCTTCCCCTCACATCTTCGTCTCAATCCAAACACTTTTTCACCTCCTTTTGACTTATCTTCTTCTTATATATAAGTTTTTACTTTTTAGTCTCTTAAGTTTAAATATTTATAGTTAACAAGAGAAGACTCACATAAGTAGTGCAGAAGATTGACATCTTCTTCTTTCCCTCACATCTTCGTTTCAATCCAAACATTTTTTCACCTTCTTTTGACTTATCTTCTTCTTATACATAAGTTTTTACTTTTAGTCTCTTAAGTTTAAATATTTATAGTTAACAAGAGAAGACTCACATAAGTAGTGCAGAAGATTGACATCTTCTTCTTCCCCTCACATCTTCATTTCAATCCAAACATTTTTTCACCTCTTTTTGACTTATTTTCTTCTTATACATAAGTTTTTACTTTTTAGTCTCTTGAGTTTAAATATTTATAGTTAACAAGAGAAGACTCACATAAGAAGTGCAGAAGATTGACATTGTCGACCTCCAACTGATGCATACCCTTCCCAGATTAAGAAGCATTTCACTACTCCAACACTGCAAAATACCATTACCCACAATCCACATCACTCAAATTCACTCTCAACTAATCACCAACGATCTCACACAATCGTCCTCCATTGTTGCCCCATTGATAGAACGTTACTGTGCATCATCAGCTCCAAATGCCACCACTTACGCCCGCCTCATTATCGACCAATTTTACCGTCACGACAATGAACGCAACCCATATCTTTTGAATGTTTTAATCAGATGTTCCCCTCCTATCGAATCCATTCTTGTTTTTGCCAGTTGGGTGTCGAAATCGATCCTCAAGTTCGACGATTTCACCTACATTTTTGCTCTTGGAGCATGTGCTCGACGTGCCAATGCGTTATGGGAAGGGCTGCAGATACACTGTCGAGTGATTAAACATGGGTGTGTGTCGAATGTCATGTTGCAAACTACTTTGATTCATTTTTATGTTAACAGCAATGCGTTTGTGTTTGCGCAGAAGGTGTTTGATGAAATGCCTCTGAGAACCGCTGCTACTTGGAATTCATTGATAGCAGGGTATTGTTCGCGGAAAGAACATGCTAGAGACGGGTTGTTGTTGTTTATGGAGATGTTGATTGGTAATGGTGGAGTGAAGGCGAACGACACCACCATGGTTTGTGTTTTGTCAGCGGTTTCACGACTGGGTTATCTTGACACTGGTGTTAGCATACATGGGTATATTGTTAAGACAATCCGTGACATTGATAATGATGTTTATATAGGCACGGGGCTTGTTGACATGTACGCGAAGTGTGGGTGTTTGGATTCGGCTTTAAACATGTTCATGAGAATGGGGTACAAGAATGTGCACACTTGGACAGCCATGGTTTCTGGATTGGCTGTTCATGGGAAAGGAAATCAAGCTTTAAGCCTTTTTGATGACATGATAAATTCGGGTATTTCACCTAATTCGGTGACCTTTACGAGCTTGTTATTGGCTTGTGCCCAAGCAGGGCTATTAGAAGAAGGCCTTTCTTTGTTTCACAAAATGAAAACAAAGTTTTGTATTGTGCCACTTCCACTTCATTACGGTTGCATTGTTGACCTTCTTGGGCGAGCGGGGCATTTAGATGATGCGTTCAAGTTCATTATGGATGAAAAGGTTGAAAGTGATAAGACTTTATGGAGGAGTTTATTACATTCTTGTAGATTGCATAATGATATTTTGATGGGTGAGAGAGTGGCAAAGATTCTTATTTCAATAAGACCAGAGTTTGATCTTGATGCATGTGATAGAAGTGAAGATTATGTTGCTTTGTCTAATATGTGTGCTTCTGCTGGAAAGTGGGAAGAAGTAGCTACAGTAAGAGATGTAATCATTGATAAAGGAATGGAGACTAATCCTGCTGTTAGTTCTGTTTTCACTTAGTGAAAAGTTTGAATTATGTAAATCTTGTGTTTGGAGTGTTTATGTAGGCAATACATTGCTAACCAATGGGAGCAGGTAAAGCGCAGCTCATACCGGGAGGTGATATTTACAAGGTTAACGTAGAAACTAGTTGAAGCTGCATTCCAAATGAGCCATCCGCAAGAGGGAACTACATGATTACTATTACGCCACCCTTTGCAAAAGCTTCAGGGCTGATCTGCCAAAAACGAACCACGCTAAGAATTAATGGTCAGGTCCTTCATTGCTGGTATTGTGGTTCTATTTAATGTAGTTCTGATTTGTATGGATAGTTAACTGGAAAATAAAGATTTAGGATGATGTACTATTTGGCTACATGTTTAGCAAATAGTAGCACAAATAAAGTCAGGTGAATAAATTTATCATTGACTATTATACTCCTACATGACCATGACCACCATGTCCTTGGTGGTGATAAGCTGAATGTCTGGTAGTTCTCTTCTAGTGATAAAATCGTAAAGAGTGAAAGTTCAAGACGATGTAGATATCTACGACGCAACTTGTATAAATTAGCTTGTTAAAACTCATGCTTTTCTGACTCAATCTGGTTCGTCTCAAGCTCTGTAGTTTGTGTAAATGTTTGAGCTAAGTTCGAGGCAACAACGGCTCACTCACATATGAATTCAGGTAGATTTGTCTTAGTTAATCCCCCTATTGGATTGCATATATTTGCTTCTTTACTTGTATATTGGTGAATTAATGCTGAAACTTTGAGATTGTTGTTACCTTAAGAAACATACAGACCATCAAAAGAAGAAAAACGAGTTAACTTGTAAATCCATGTGTTGGTTCAAGTTGGAGGGGAGTTCACTACTGGCTTAGATTTTGTCTCAACTGGATACATCAAGTTGAGCCGGCTCAACTTGAATTATTGTTGGCTTAAGCCAACTGCTCAACTCGAACTTGGCTCGTGAACATCCTTACCATTAATACATGGTCTTTGTATGACATTATCTAATGTGTAAGTCTTGTAACACAGTATGTGATGGTACCCTAACCTTATGTGGATCAATGCTATGGTTAAGGGGTGACAAGACAAACTACCTGATCAGGTTAGGGAACAAGTCCAAGATGAAATGGGTCATTTCTAGTACGGGTTGAGACTAGCCAAGTTTTTTAGAAACATGACCTGAATTTAAAACTATACTATGGTTTGGGAAACTTCTAGTTGTGTTTGATATTTAAGGTGTTTCTTTAACACTTGTATTTGATGTACCCCAATAGATCATGTGGATGAAATTTCTGAGGGGAAATGCTGGATGGGTTAGTAAAAGGCACAAAATATTATTACAGTAGTAATATAAATCTTTTTTATGAAATGATTTACAAGGTTTCATCCATTAACAAACACTCCATTTAGAAAACCAACAATGACTATATACAAAGTCGATGTAAACATTCCTGATTAAAACCCAGCGGTCGATAGGAAGTTATAAGGCGCGGAAACTGTCAGCTTTATCAAGTCTCGCCGTACCAGAGCTTGATGTTTCCCCCATTGCATCTGGAGAAGCAGCCACTTGGGATGTCTCCCTCTTTAATGAAGACGGCATCCCTGATATCTCCTGAACAATGTTTCATTAATCAATATCGACATGGATATCAAAGTACTCATTTATTGGAAAACAGATGTTGTAACTTTTAGATAATGTATTTTGATATTTCAGATATCCATTTACAGACAGTGTGGCCATGTAAGTTTGCTCAAAAAGATGCAACATTGAGTGCAGGGACCATCAAAAGTGCATGTTTTAAAGCACATATGGAAAGTGCTGCAGGCAATTTTGTAACCCCAGTACTAGTTTACAGCCTTAGAATAAACATTTTGACCAGAAGTGAACAAGAACAGCATTAATCTAATGTACCTTCATCAAATGCAATCTCATGTCACAGGGCCGAGCTTGAAATCCAATGCATGCCATTACAAAATTCGAATATTGAAACATAACATCTGCAGCACTCTGTTTCTTCTGCTCAGCCTGCAGTTGATGTTATGTTCATACTTCATAAATACAGACAGGAAAAAGAAATAAATGATGTAAAATCAATGCAACTACCATCAAGTAAAATAACTTCTTAATGAGCATCAAAAGAATAAAGAAAGACATACAAAGAGGAATCTGTTCACTAAATTAAAAAAAGTATAACCTACAAGAAAAACAACCTGTTCTCTTGACATTGTGCACCACATTTAATTTCTCAAAAGTAACAAACCTCACCTAAGTGGACATAATATCTTAAAATATAAACCTCCACAAAACACTAAATGCACACTGTTATCGCTCCTATGTTTTAAAAAACTGCAGGCACTCCAAGGCGACAAAATCCCAAAGGCAAGGCAAGAAGCGAAGGCGCAATAAGTTCATGACATGCACTTCTTAATAATTCAACTTATATCCTAGGCACTTCAACACATGTATCATAATTAACATCGAAAAATAAAAGACATAACAAATGCACGCTTTAGTAAAATAGAAAGCATGACCTACCTTTCCTATCTCTATATACAACTATACACCTCTATATACAATCATAAATGCATAGCCTGCATTTCATATCTCATGTCAACAATATAATATCTATCTACCACCAATCCACCATAAAAACCATGGCCTGTGTGTGTCCCAAGTAACCCCTTAGGCCTTATCACCAACCCACTGCCATTCATGAAATTCTACACACTTAATTGCCTAGAGAAAAATTGGCTACAAAAACACTATCATCCGAGGTATAACACTGAATATACGTCCTCCAAAGTCCAATTTGGCTAAAGAAAATTGCCTAAAAAACACTTAAGCAAATGTACTAGCAGTAGCATATACTACTAATATTCCCTCATCCAAATTCATCAAACTTGCGATTCTAGCATGCATTTTGCTAGTAAAAAAGACATCAACTAACTAAGCTAAAATCATAAACACTACAGTTTGATGACTGAGCGACGCAATTAATTATCATAAAGGTTAAACGTCCGTCATGGATTTTGGTCGTTCTTCACGATTTCATTGAAAAATCATGTCATAATCAATCAAACGAGTTATAAAAGATAACAATGGAAGAAGAACCCTAACAAGAGATACATACAGACATACAAAATCATGTAAAAAACAGAGCAAGTGAAACCTAGGGTTTGCAAATAAGAAGAAGAAAGTCCTTTGACAAAACTATGGAGATGAATTATAGATAACGATACAAAATCTAGGGTTTATTGATACCTCGTAGTCGTCGTTCATGATCGAAAACAGATAGATTCTTGGATCTCCGCCTTAACAAATTGATCGATTCTCTTCGTCTTGTCAAACGATTTCGAGAAGTTGCTTTCTGAAGTTATAATTTTTTAGTAATTTATCACAATTTTGATTATTCAAGGAGAAAAAGAAAATTTTGTTTTTCTCTTTTATTATTTAACTAAGGAGTTGTTTGACAGAATCTAAATTACTCTTTTAATGATTCAGATGTTTAAATCGTTTAGCATTTAGTGGTTCGGATGGTTTGTTTCGTGAGCAAATGTTTGAATGGTTCAGACATTGGCCTCTGAATGGTCAAACATTATACTAATGCTGAATGGTTAAGAGGTTTAATGCTGAATGGTTAATACTTTTTATCTGAATTGGTTAGACATTGCCTTTGAATAGTTAAGTGATATACTATCTTTTAATGGTTTAGCACTTAATGGTTCAGACCTCTTATTGGTTCAGCATTTAATCATTCAAAAATTACCAAACAGCCCCTAAGTCATTCTCGTTACACTAAACAACTCAATGGTACATGAGCACACGACAACTTTTCTTTCATCGCCTTAAGTTCTTTCATCAACTCACACGACAATATACTATTGGAAAATTGAGAAAGAAAAACGTTTTGAATGTGCTTAATGGGTACCAATAGTGGCGTCAAGTTTCATCACGTCGCGACAACAATAATTGTGTTGTGTGACCACCACGTCATCCATGTTACTCATCAAGCATCATGGCAAAGCATTATACTTTTCTTTCCAGACCTTTAATGTTTTCATCACGTCACACTATAACACACTATTGAGAAAGTGAAAAAAAATTGAACATGCTCAATGTGTATCGACGGTGGTGTGTCGAATTTGACCATTCTGCACCAGCAAAAGCGGTAATTTGTGAAATTCATGTCACTTGTCGAGCATCATGGCAGTTGCACTAAACATGTCTTATGATATGCTGTGCACATATGTAAAAGAATATTTCATATATAATCAATTTAATCTCATATCTTAAATCATATTCAAATGTATCTAATTCCCTATTTAAACTTCTTTGAAGAGAATCATAACCACTAACATTATTTGGATTATAAGCTTATCATCTTCACTCGAGTACTAATTTACTTGTTTCTAGTTTGGCTCACGTACATGAGAATAATCACATAACATGTATCTTACGAGGGTGGGGGTGCATTCGGGAGAGAGACGAGAGAGCTGAAGTTGCACAAAGCTCATCAGAGACGACCCATGGAACATCGGCCCACCCCTTGAATGAGCTACCATGAAAGCACCACTTCATATTTGTCCATCACTCACTAATTTCATTTAAAGATGAAAATGTCTCTCATTTGAGGGACTCCACTCATTCACTAAATATGCAACATTTAAACCATAATGTACCAGCCACCACACTCATCCTCTCATTCCCCGCACCACACTCAAGAACTCCTTCATTTGAGACAACTTGTTCAAGGGGTGGGGCGGTTTCCATGAGCTCATTCACGGCAGCCTTGTGCCACCTTCACCTCTCCCATGATGTTCACGCAGCATTCCTACCCTCTTATGAGTGTGGTGTCGAGAATAGGGATAGAAGAATGAGAATGGTGTCTTCTACATTATGCTTTAAACGTTCGTGCATTTGATAAATGAGCAGAATCACTAGAATGAGCCATTTTGAGAGTTAGTGAGGGAATGGAAAAAAATGATATGACACCCACATGGAGAAGAGAGAATGCTCGTGGAATGGAAAAAAAAATGATATGATATCTACGCGAAGGAGAGAAAACGTAAAACTCCACTACCTTTAGTGATGAATGGTGCCCCTTTTACGTCCTATTTGAATATATTTGGAGAAAATCTACATATCACCTTATGCTAATGTATTGAATATATTCGGAGAAAATCTACATATCACCTTATGCTAATGCCAACTCCACCTTAACAAGAAATAAGCCCCCGGCTTTAGGCTACCACATTTGGAGGGGACCCCAAAAAATTCAAAAAATAAATTTGTTGTCGATGATGAATGTGATGACATCACCATACTACCAGAAAACCGTCAAGTTTCTTAGTGCCCATCAATTGTTTGATAAATTAAGAGAAGCTAAAGTATGTTCTTGTCATAAACTACGGTCGAAGGTTATGGATTTGTGAAACGCTAGATCGATAGAAAAGAATTCTAAAACAAGTAATCAAAACGTTAATCAGATTGCAGTATGAGACTAACTGATAAAAATTTAAATAAAAAATCATGGTCCTACAATAAACAAGTAGATCCAAAACATGGTGGTTCACATGTACGATACAGTCAATAAAGAGTTAACAAGCCGTAAATTTACCACGGAAACTGAATACCTGAAAATCATGGTGATCACTTAAAAAGCGATTTTGGGTTTTTAAAAATTGGAAAAACTTTAATCAAATATGAACCAGATGAACCGACAAACACACATGAAGGCCTATTAGCTCAGTTGGTTAGAGCGTCGTGCTAATAACGCGAAGGTCGCAGGTTCGAGACCTGCATGGGCCATTTTATATCGTTTTTTACTGCAATTATAATATAACTTTTGAGTCTTTGAGAACAAATGCACTCTTAAACGTTTGCCAAGTTTAAAAATCGGTCTCTGCATTCTTAAGCATTACCAAAATCTACTTCAACTAAAGACAATTTGTTCATTTTCTCTTTATTTTAGTAAGTATTTAATTAGTGGGGATGAGACCGGACAAAGTTTGTCTATTTAACTTTAATCGATTAAATAAACAAGCGTAAACACTTAAACAAACATATTTTCTTTTCATGTAGGTTTTTGAGAAATAAATGTGTTCGTGTTGTTCATTAGTATTTTAAATGAACAGAACATTAACGAAGAAAACGAATGTACATAAAGCACGCATCTTGTGAGGCAACCGCTTTAAGCATAATCATTAGGTGATTGTAGTCGCCTCAAATGTAGTGCCCATACTTGCCCTTCATTTCCCATATGTCAATCAATAGTATCAAACATGTCACAAATATTTCTGACGAGTGGTGTACAAACATGTCGTTTGCAATAAGTAGACAAAATACTAATCCACGTATAACTAAAATCACCTTTACAAAAGAATTGTAGACTTTCACTTGAAGTTCAAAAGGATATGTTCAAAATACTCATCAAGTGTCAAGAATATGTTTTATATGCTTATTGACGTATTGCAGATGTGCACTTGTACAATGGCATGAAACTCTTGTTCCATCTAGCATCATACCCAACTTAAAAATATTCAAAGTTTCTCTCCATATCACGAACTATATGCAAGAATATTCGTTTGACATTCAATCCTCGATCGAAACATATTATCATCAAATTTTAGTAAACTGAGAAATAATCAGCCACTAGATGTTTATCATACTTCTTATGTCATAGATAATTACTATTGCCCATCCTTGTTTTTAGATAACAAGATACAACTTTCCTAATCAATTAATACAAGTAGGCATTAATTGATCCAAGCGAGAAGTGATGGCAAACTAAACGACCTTTCCCAATAACCAAAATAACTGCATAACTTGTTAACAAAGAAAATAGAACAAACATCTAAAACCAAAATCAGTTATATGTTCACGCTCACCGGATCTAACTGACTTACGCAGCTACGCTCAAACCTAGTTATAGTACATGCATGGAGCCAATAATAATCATTCTCCCTAACACCCCCACCGTAGGTTGTTGCCTTTGACCGGTGCATCAATTACCACTAACCCGAAAACCTCAACAAGCTTTTAACAAGCCGATGCAAATCCCCAAACACATTGAATCAAGAATCAAGTTCATACCACATCTGTTGAAGACAAGACGTCGGTTTAACCCAAGTCAACGGTTGAACCACCGGCAAGCCAACCCTGATATTGCTTGGCCTCCTACCGGCATCAACTCACTCATAAATTCAGAAAACACAGACAAGCATATTTGTAATGGATTTTATCAAATCTCGAATCATATAATGATGAGCATGGAAGGGTGATAGATTCAATCAAAAGCAGAAATTACTTTCTTCAAATGAGAGAAAAACTTCCATAAACCTACCATACGACTGGTAACAGATCAAGCAAACAGACATACATGTAAACTGAAGACAACAATAAAACCAGGTGTGAGAAGGGTCGATCTTTGACACATTATGTTTCCTTAGCAGGAGCCTTCTTGGCAGCCTCGGCAGCTGCTTTTTCTGCTTCAATCTCTGCAACAATGGCATCAATTTCAGCTTCATCAAGTTGCCTCAGTCCCTCCTTTGTCATCACAGCAACTTCTATGTTCTTCCCTCCACTCTCAACAACCTAAGATTAATTATTACATTAATCATTATCTGACGTACTATGTAATATTTCCAAATGCAATTTGAGCACATACATATATATATATAACACACCACACATGATAAGTGTGTGTGAATAGGGCATTGATAATTTGATATGGTAACATCTAAATCAACTAAAACTATAATAAGCAACTAGTAGCGGTTCACTGCTAAGGACCCACAAGGCGTCTCATAACAATGTGTAATATGTATCATGCTATGCTATGGATCTGCAAGTGATCATGCTGCTTAGCTTAGCAAGAAACAGCTTACTTTTTGTAAGGTTCTCCCAAAATGATAATAATAATAATAAGATTGATTATTTTAGAACTCAAAATGATATTAATAATAAGATAGATAATAAAAATGTTTACCTTACAAAACAGATATGTGTAAGGAGTTAATTATCTGATCATTCACAAGATAATTATATCCCACCCATAGTTGTCAATAGCGAATAGCGGTAAATAGCGACAAGCCACCTATATGCTACGTAGCGAATAGCGGTTAATAGCGACCACTATTTCGTGTTTAGCGATTAAGTAGGATAATATGTAAGAATGTTTTATATTTAATAAACAAGCATGTTTAGCAATAAAGTTGTAGAAAATCTAAGCAAACACCCCCAAATAACTAAAACACTCTATTACTAATCATCTAAATCTCATATTTACCCAAAATAAAATAAAAAAAATAAAAATCAAATAAAAAAATCAAAAATTCCGCTATGCAGTCGCTATCTACAAATAGCAAGGGAAGGGCGCATCTTACATAGGCGCTATAGCGGTCGCTATAGCCGCTATTGACAACAGGGATCCCACCACGTACGAATGTAAAAGCGGAATATAATTCAAGCTTCTAATATAACCCAACTGATGGCAATATAACTTTTAAGTTTGACTGTAGAAGAAATGCAAACTACAATCACATCCCTCCCTCTGTTGTTTAAAGATGTTCACCAAGTTCCTCATAGATTAATGTTTGTCATGATGAACCTATTTAGTTAAGCAGACGGACCAATAACTTATTACAACAAAAATCAAACAAATTCTTTCAGTCTGATATTTAGGTCCCCTAGGTTCCCAAAATCCATTGGAATTGGAATTAGTTCTACTGTGTTCAGTTGGTTAGAGACTTAAAGATGAAAATGAAATTTAAAACTAATTCCTCCAAAGTCTCTCAACCAAAAGGAAATCACTGAATTTGACTTAAATGCCCAAAAAAGTATCTAACCCTCTTTATGTTTCTTCTAAACTTCATCCTCGCTAATAGAAAAATTACAAAAAAACTAATAAATGGCGATTTTTCCTTTACTCTCTTTTTACATTCCTGTTCCTTTGAAAGATTCACAAATTCTGTTCATTCAAATTCCAATTCTTTCAAAAGCATTGTGCGCACCAAACGCCCCCATAGACTTGATACTACCAAGTCACGAATCACATGAGTGAACTGACTTTGTTTGAAAAAATGTGATGCAGTAACAGTGGTCCCTCACAGTAATACCTAAAGAAACTACTAGTGGATGAAAAGACTAGTTAGAGCTATAAATTGTAGTCCTGTACAACACGTCCCACCAAAGAGAATGCAAAAATTACCAGTTAATATGTAAAACACAAAGACAAGGCAACTATAAAACACTTACTTCAAGCAGAGCACGGATGGCAAGTTTTATGGTTTCTTGACCAGAGGTCTCTTTGTAATTCTTTTCAAGAAATTCCCTCATGGAATTGGAGTTCCTGCCAGTAGCATTAGCTTTCCAAGCAGAAAATGTTCCTGAAGGATCCGTCTGATATAATGATGGAACACCAGTATAAGGATCAAATCCTACAATTAGAGTTGAAAGCCCAAATGGCCTGACACCACCACTTTGTGTGTATTTCTGTTGAAGACCTGCAATGTAACGCGTGATATACTCTACAGTTACTGGATCCTCAACAGTAAGCCTATGGCTCTGGCACTCAATTCGTGCCCTGTTAATAAGAACACGTGCATCTGCTTTAAGTCCAGCACAAGCCAATGCAATGTGATCATCCAGACTTACGATTTCCTAACTGATCTGCAAACACAGACCAAAAAATGATTCAGAAAAGGGTGAATTGACAGAAGGATATTACCGGCAACATATACACCACCTGCAAAAAACAATGGCCGCACCACTTCACAACATTCTAAAAACTAGTACCAACAGGTCTATGGTATATGATACAGCCTTGATCAGACGATCACAACTTTCACACAATCGAATAGATATTATCAATGCAAATAATATATGAGGTTGTTCTTAAAACTGTTCAATATGCAATGAACTTGAACAGATAAGCGTTAATGCTACATACACTTAGCAAGGTACTCTCTTTGTGAAACTGAAGCTTAAAGATATAACGTTCCATGCATACTTCTACAACAATTATTACCCCTCTAGAAAATATAACTATCTGGTGATTGTTGATGGATTCAAGTTTTACACAGACATGACCTTTTATATGATCACTCCTAATTCCAAGCACAATCCAGAATTCATGCGAGTGACTTTAAAATTGGCATCTTGATAAAGGTGACTCGTATACTTCTACAGCAATTCAACTGTATCAGTGAGTTTTTGCCTCTATTTCTTTCTATTCAATTCAAAACGACAAGACATAAACTTCAGATCCAATATTGCAGCTGAAAGAGAATCTAATGCCACACATATTAAGGTATATGCTTAATAACTTTCATGTAAAGATCAATGAGCTACTTTTGAAATAATCGATCGCAATTAGGGTTCCAATTATACAAGCATGACTCCGCAGTATTTCGCTTCAATATCACCAAAACACATCTAAAATAACCAATGAAAAGAAAATCGTATACAAACAGCGAAATCACAAATGAAACAACAAACTTAACCATAACAGCTCTACCAAACTGAACATCACAAGGACAATTTTCAGTTTCAACAAAACAATTTAAGAGAGGATTTCTCAGCGTACCTCGAGTCTTGAAGTTTAACAGTGGACTTCTTCTCGACCCCAAGGACGATGGTGTCGGTGCCACGAACACCGACGGCGGCGTTACCCTTACGTACGGCTTCCAATGCGTATTCCACCTGAAACAGGTGTCCGTCCGGCGAGAACACCGTGATAGCTCTGTCGTATCTCGCCATCAGATAATGAAATCAGATTCTACTGAAGATTCAGGCTTTCGTACGAAGTTTTAGGTTTGATCCGACACCAAAATTGCAGAGCTTAATATATAATAATAATAACAATGGGGATCTCTCGACTTTGGGAGCAAGGCAACTCAATTGGAAAAGAAACAAAAAGACCCCTAAACTTTAGAAGGTTTCCATCTCCACCTCAAACTAATGTGAAATGACAAATACGATGGTAGGAAAAATACATTTATTTATTTATTAATAAAAGGTACATTTACTTTACATGAAATGTATTTCGGTACCAATTAATCACCTATCTATCTACAGCTTACTTTCATGTACAATGAATCGATATGAAAAAAAAGGGAGAAGAGAAATGTAGCCTGTAGAGTGACGGTTTGGAAGTTACATACATATGCACCGTCTTGATCTGTAATTAAAACATACGTGTATTAGCATTAATAAGAACAGGTTGCTCAAAAACCATTAAAACTGAGTAAATTGTTGTAATAGAGCTTGATTGGTCACGGTTTATAGTTTGGCCTAGAAATTTCATCAAACTCAACCATTAAACACATCAATGAACATCACACTTTTAAATCTTTGAGAAAATTTTTAGGTTTAAGTTGCAAAAAATGTACCTGGGTTGGGTTTTTTAGGTGACTCTTTAGCTTTCATATCTTTGATGGCTTTAGCCTTCATCTCTTCAGTTGCATTTTTAAAACCGCCTTTTGAGAGTACAGATGGTGCGATAACACTTCTCGGATTCACTGCGGTTCTTATTTTAAAGACGGTCCACGCAGCACCTATCGCGTGACCGGCTGCATCAAGCCCTCATTTGTTGCGTTAGCCGCTCTTGTCCATACTTGTAGGATACGAGATCCGTGGTGACAGTAGACGAGGTTGCCATTACATTCCTTCCAGAAACTTCAAAAGCATCACAAACCTTGCCTGCGTAGGTAAACATGTATTCATCAAATAAGTTAAATAATCACATATCACACAAGCATAGCAGCTGAACTTACTAATCCATCAAAGTAGCTAGTGCCATTTCCCCAGGCACGAGTTTGAAAAACTTCTTGCCTAGCCTAGAGTTTGCAACAGAAGTTGAAAAGTATCCAGTAATCTTTAAAACACCAGAAAGAACTCCACCTGCAACTTTTTCAGTCATTTTTGTCACCTTCTTAACCCTACAACAATCACCGTTGTCATAAAACCAAGTCACGTACATAAAGATTCAATCGCAAAAGTAAAACATAAATTCGATCCAAAACCTTCGTATGTTCTTTAAAGTTTTGGGGCTAACTTCTCTATCAACTCCAGGTCCGATCTTCATCTTCAAACTCATTTCCCCACTTCAATCTATCCACTGTGACGTCTCCACACCATAGAATCCCTTTCACAAGATGGCCCGAACCTACCGCGATTAGCTTCGCCGCAGTCCCACTATAATCCTCCACATTCGGTGCCAATGTCGTCCAGTAAGCCCTGCAACTCCGCTCCATCTCCCTCTTCTTCGTATCCGATCTCAAATCAGATGGACTCATACCTTCCGCCATTGTCACATCCAAAGCTCCTTGATTCTGAGCCACTTTCCCGAATGAAAAACTAGTGTAAATCTCCACAACTCATCCAATTCTCTCAACACATTCTCTTGCCCTTTTGAAGCAAACGTCAATCCGTAATTCAGCATATCATCATCATCATCATTTTCACTATCCTTTGGAGCCCTAAAGGAGAAAAAATAATGAGTACGATCCAGCTTAACGCAAGCAACGCCTCTGGATAACGGCCATTGGATCTCATCACCAACACGAGCGAGAACTGTGATCACACTATTACCTTGACGTAATTGCCTTATGGAGAAATATCCCATTGCTAGCTCAACGCTATGGTTCTTATCGATCAGATGCAGAATCGCTCCAGGAACAACAATAGCCGCTTCTTCCGCTGATTCCGGTGGTGCATGTGGAGAATTTGGACTACATGCTGATTCTGGGAAGAGATTTTCATGGTTGTCATTCAAGTCGATGGTGGGGTAAAGTGATGATGTTGCTGCTGATGATGGTGGTGGTGGTGGTGGTGGTGGTTGATAAGTGTTTGATGACGGTGGCAGTGGAGGTGCTGAAGGGATTGGGTTTGTATCGATTTTATGGTACGCGTGGGTGGAATTAAGGTTTTCTGACGCCATGTTTTTTATATTTGAGGTGATTGTATAAAGTGATGAAGATGAAGAGATGTTAGCTTAGTATATCTCTAAGAAGGAAAGCGCACAAGGGTATAAATGTGCCTGAAGAAACAGTTTGGTCTCCCTTTTAAATTATATATACTACAAAAACCAACTTTACGACAATAATATATGATTACGACGACTTTCAAATAACCTATGACAATGACAATATTTAAAAAAACCAACTTAACAATAAGGGTAAATGGGTTATGGCAAACATCACAACGACATCAAGCGTTTATTACAACGATTCGAGGCCCCTTTACATCAAGGATCGTTGCAAGGACATCAAAGAGCATAGATCCTTTACATATCATATGAAACCCAGAAACAAAAACAAATAGAAAAAATGTCATAGTCTTCGAATGAAATCAAACAAAAACAAAATAGAACAAATAAATGGTTCCCGATAAACAAAATCAACATATTAGGTTTGTATGAAGCAAATCAAACAAATCAGGGTTGGTATGAAATGAAATGGAAAAAAGTAAAACCCATATTGAACTAATCAAAGATGATGAACCTGAAATCGAAGATGACTATGACGAGAAAAGATAAAGAATTGGTCAAGATGTGAAAATTAAAAATGAAATTGAGTTAAAACCCGTAACTTTTTTTTTTCATATTTCGATTTGCCCTTACACATTTATTTCTTTTATGATTTACCCTCACAAGTCACAACAACAACAACATAATCATCATCACTGTTATCATTATTATTATCACTACTATCATTATTATAACTATTATTATTATTACTATTATTATTAGTGTTTATGTAACACACCAATTCATTAGGGTTGATGTGCCACTATCAAAAACACTTGAAAAGAACGATTAGTGGATAGTAGCAGCGGTTTTATTAAGCAACCAAAGAAATGTTGCAGAAGCTTATAGAATATAGATTCGATTAGTTTTTTTTATTAAAGTATCTTCTTTTTGTGGAAAGCGTGATATTCAAATGTTAAACATGATAGAAGATTACGCCACCAATACGTCGAATACTAAGTTACAAAATCCCCAATCAACATTATTCGTTCAAGTTTGATTGTTTTACACTATTATTGATAGGTTGAATCAAGAGTTTGATGGTCGTTCTAATGAGGCTAACACATAATTAATTGAGAACATGGCGGCTTGAGTCTGCGCATGTTTTTCTCTAATTTTAATACTTCATAGTAAGTTAGGTCTTGTGAGTTTTATCCATGTGATTTTGATGATGATGAAAAGACAATGCTTGAGCATCAAGCGGGACAAACCGGTTTTGAAGAATAAATACCGGTTTGAAACCGCTGGTGAGGACTGGTTTAATTATACCGACTATTAACTGGTTATGGTTTTTAAATATAAAAGCAGGTCGGGTCGGGTCGGTTATTCGGTTTTTTAAGCACCTCTACCTAGAGATGGGCAAAATACCCGGCTACGACCCGACTCGGTGGACCCGACCCGACCCGGGTACGGGTACGACCCGGTATAGGGTGTACCCGTTTTGGACCCGGAAAAAACTGTAGGTTGGAAACGGGTATAGTTTTTTATTTTTTCTTAGAACCAGACCCGAACCTGACCCGCCCGGACAATAACGACCCGATTGTACCAGGGTCCAACCCGGGTATTACGTTTTTTTTTTCTTTTTTCGAAAACTAGCCGTTTTTAACGGCTATATAGCCGTTACCTTCGAATTGTGACCGTGTTTTGGCCATTTTGCCCTATAAGTTAGTATAAATTGTGTGGGTTGATATGGTTGAGTACCCAAGTCGAATTGTGCATATCCGATGAAGAATTAACATTTGATCAAGCATCTCGTAGAAAATAAAATTAGACGATAACTTAAATAAAAGTTTTATGGATTTTTTATTGATTCATTTTATGTATTTTTAAGTTGTTTTAATGTTATTATAGAAATACATAACAATTAATTTATGTTATTTTATTTATTCATTTTTATTGATTAAAAGAATTTTAAAAAATCACAAGTGTTCAGGCGCCTGAACAGTGCCCATACGCCTGAACAGTGCAAATACGCCTGAACAGTGCCTATGCGCCTGAAATTTCAGGCGCATGAGCACTGTTAAGGCGTCTGGGCACTGTTCAGGCGCATGGTGCTCATGCGCCTAAACACTTGTATTTTTTAACAAAACCCGAATTGTACCCGGTTTTAGACCCGACCCGGACCCGACCCTACCCTAACCGGGTATATCGGGTAGGGTTGTCCGAATGTGAACCCGACCTGGGGTTTCACTAATACCCGGGTACAAAAAAACCGATTGGACCCAACCCGGTTTTTACCCGGGACGGGTACGGCCCAAAACCCGAAATGTGCACCTCTACCTCTACCGGAGGGTGTTGCCGTGTTGGACTGATCCAATGGTGAAATTGGAGTGGGCTGAACCCAAAATGCTCCGCTCTCGTTAACGGTTCAATCTCCCCATCGAATCACGCGAACCCTCGTCAATTTCCAAATTCCACCAAGGTAACCCCTTCAATCTACTATCAGTTCACAATCTTACATAGGGTTCTTGCGTGGGATTGCATAAGATGATTTCAGTATAAATAATCTGGTGATGTTTAGGTGATCCCAAGGCCATGGAGGCAACCTCCAATCTGCCATTACCGGATGCGTTTCTTGAGTTTCTCAACGACAATGGAATCGACCCTTTAATCTATAGCGCCGCTGATTCTCTCCCTCGTTATGTTAGGTATCTTTTCTCATACCCATTTGCTTCAAACTCAAATCGACCACTTTTATTAATCCAAACTCCTCATGTTGCTTCTAAGGGTGATTGGATGTGCATTGAAGGGATTATTGAGCGACTTGGGTGTCTTGTAACAGCTTATTTTGATTGTGATGTATTGACCATTTAGGGTCAAAAGGTAGGGAATCGAAATTCCCTATCTTTGTGTGACTTTGATAAACTAGTGACCTGATTATGATATCTATTGGGAAGTTGCAATAATCATTTTGAAATAGGGAATAAGAAATAATCTTGGAAGCAAATTCAGATACTTCTGCATGTTTATACAAAGAATTTAAGGCCTTTTTATATGTAATACAAGTAATGGTTGCTCTAGAGAAAAAAAGTAAAGATTTAGCATAACAAATATCAACAACAGGACCAAGTCTTCATATATGTTGGTTCTAAGGGGTGTTTAGATGTGGATGTAAAGGGGTTTTTGAGCGACTTGACTGTTTGCTTTCTATTGAGATGATGGATCTTGGTTAACAATTTTGTTACATAATTATACTGTTTCAAAGATTGCTATATTCATGGGATCAAATGGGTGAAAAATGGAGTTGCTTGTTGATCGAACTGTAAATATTGCATGTTAAATTTGTAAAGTGGTTGGATTGATTCTGAATCAGTAGTCAAACATGGGTTCTTGTTAAACTTGTTTTTGCACTTTTATTCCCTATTTATGTTTCCTGGTACTTGAAGATTAAAGCCTGGATGTGAGGAGCAAGTCGAAGCAATCGAGGCTGACATTAGATGTAAACTTGAGAAAGTCGAATGGTTACCCAATTTTTATTCGTTACCACCCAACATTCAGATTGCTTGCTCAACATCATATCAGGAAGGAAAGGTGATCTTTCAATACCTTTTACCAATCACTATGCAAGTATGCATTTTAATAATATGGATTCCAAACTACTTCCATCCATGACAATGGTAATATTACTATTCCACTCACTACTGACTTCTTTAGGTGCTCATTGGTCTATATGTGAATAAAGTTTGTGAATTTCTCATCTGTTTCCAAATAAAACTTTTTAGTATGTTACAACTTCTCAATTATTTGGCATTCAGCTATATGGAATTGATGCTGCATCTGGGGCTGCAGTTTCTGCTTTAAATATCTCAACTGGAGACCATGTTCTTGATCTTTGTGCTGCTCCAGGTAAAACATACGGTCAATTATGTCTAGTGAATTGTAATTTCATTTTTATTGTTTGCTGCTACCTGATTCTTTCACTTAATCGGTCCACAGGTGCTAAACTTTGCATGATTTTAGAACTACTTGGAAACTCAGGTTCTGTAACTGGTGTTGATGTAGCAAGACACCGGTTAGCTGCTTGTAGAACCTTGGTCCAAAAATATTCACTTGGTGATCATTGCCGTCTATTTGTTGCTGATGGAGCTGACTTTTCTCTCATCCCTATCCGTGTTCATTCTGACTGCAAATCTTGTAATAGTTCTTGTTCTTTAATTTTTTGCTTTTTTCAAATGTGTGTGGTTATCTGTGCTTTTAAATATGTGTTATTTTAGTGAACTGGGAATTTGGTACAAAAGGAGATGAACTTTTGTACAAGGAGTGGACATCTAGGAAGCCATGGAAGGAAAGAAAAAAAGCAATTAAAGAACGGGAAAATGGATCATTGCGATTGAATCAACAACCGGAACTGATATATTATGGGCGGCATTCTGGAGTTGTTGGATTGAGTAAAACTGAATTGTTTAAAACTGTTTCAACTCATGATATCTCACAATATGTTATGATAAGGTATCTTGTTTGTTTTGTCTAGTTTTTCCTTTGGTTTGAGCTAAATTTTCTCCTTTAAATTTGGAGAATCTTAGGTACTTGTGGATGCGGAGTGCACTCATGATGGTTCAATCAAACACGTCCAGAAGTTTGAAAATTGGGGATGGACAACTCTAGAGCGCCGTGTTCTGGATGCAGAGAGAACCGATGATTTGACTGTTCTTCAGGTAGGATGGCTATCATATTAATCTAAGGTTTTTTTTTTTTAATTTTTTTTATGGAAATTATCATTTTTAAAGACATGTTTGACTTGATGCAGTTTCGGCTTTTAGCTAATGGTTTTAAATTATTAAAAGTGGGAGGGTATCTTGTTTACAGCACTTGCAGGTACATCATGCTGTCACAGCCATTCCAACAATATATATTTTACTTATGTTTGCCAAATATTGACCATCTGTTTTTTCTTATGAAATGAGTAGTTTAACATTTGCTCAGAATGAAGATGCGGTTGAGAAATTTCTCACTCTAAATCCATGTGCTGGTAATTCTCTGAGGCTCACATGGGCTTTTGCTCTTTACCAATTTAGATTAATGTTGATTTTATCTTCGGTTTGCAGAGTTGTTGGAGATAGATGGTTCAGAATGTTGGCCCTGCAAGAGTGGACGGATACCAAAAACGTTGCGTTTTGATCCTTTGACTTCCAGAACCAGTGGCTTTTTGTTGCAAAGTTCACAAAACAACCAGAAAGATAATTGACCAAGTTGCAAGTGTTTTCAGTGCTTTAGAGTCTGAAAAGGGACGGGGAAGTGCAGTTTATAAAGACAGTCTGTGCAGTTGATTGTTGTATCATGAACACAATATATTATTAACTGTCACTTTTTCCATGAGAGGACTCTGCTGGTCATCTAAGATGGAGCAAACCAGTGTCAAATTGTAGTGTTAAATAGTACATACAGATTTCCAGTTCCTTGTAGAATGTTATTTCATTTGTTTTTAATATCTGGAGATGCAGCTTGACTTTCAAAAGTCAAATAAGCACTTATGTTACTCCAACTTAAACTTGATGGATTTGTAACTTTTGAACATAGTTTTTACCAACATTAAAGTTTTTATTTATTATATGGAATATTATTTGTTTTCTAGCATGATTCAAATATATACTATAGGTTGGGTTTAAATGAAAATGAAGAGAAATTATGAAAACTAATAAACTAAATTTCATTTTTGATGTATTAAAATTAATGGCTTATATTTTTTTGACTTTTTGTACATATGGTTTCACAAGAGTATAACCTTTTAGTTTTTTTATTTAATAAAATTTGAGCCATTGATCTTAATGGAACAAAGATAAAGATTTGGTTTATTGGTTATTGGTTTTCATTTAAATATGACATCACCCAACACAAGAAAGATAATCCTCTTGTTTCCTTCATTTCTTAGTTTTTTGGTTATGTTAAATTATATCAATGTGATTTTATGGAATACTTCTCTTCCTAGGGATTTTAAAAATAAAACATATAAAAACAGATTTAAATGATCAAACTAGGTTATATATTTTGCAAAAAAAATAAAAAAAAAAACAAACAAAATATATCCAGTAAGATCACATAATAATTTTGGAAAGATATTAACATTACAAGAAGTAAATCTTGTTTTTTTTTAAATTTATCTAAGATATAAACATACCCGGAATTTCAATAGTTGCTAATAATTTATTTTATTTCTAACTCATATAATCTATATATAACATATCTATAATTTATAACATATAATAAAAGAAGGTTTTTTAAATACACGTGTCATCATTTTACACATCAATGACACGTGTCATTATTCTAGCATATCAAAAGAATCATTTTCCTGCCTATCTTTCGTAATAAATACGAAAATTATAAAAACAATCAATTTGACTTTCTTTTTAACTAAAATATGTTAAAATAAATATATCATATTTGTGTTTTTTGTCTCTCTCATATTAATGATAATTATTTTAAATAAGTAAGCTAAGCTATTAAACATCTAAAATATAAATGTTCTTATTTTAATAATCTTATTAATACATACTAATTATATGATTTCAGACATATTTTATCTTTAATATAGAGTAATAATTTCTAATTTCATTATTTGTTATAACTTTTAAATATTCATTGTATATTTATTTCATAAATGGTTAATAACATATAAAAAATAAAATATTCATAAAACTAATGGTTTTGATATGTTTAATTTATTCCATCCATGTAATACATGGGCTCTAACCTAGTTGGAATATAAAAGGAGAGTAGGAGACCATTTATAAGTAACAATTATAATTCCAAAAAGGGTTGTGTTAATGTAATTCTATTACACAAAAAGGCGTATTTAAATGCATACAAGTTTAACTAAACATATATGAGCCAACAGACTTCTATAAAGGAATCAAAATTAAGTAATTAACCAAATTAGTAATGATTCTCAGTCCAAATCATTGAAGTGAATAACCAAAACTTTATTAAAATTCATCTGTAAAAAAAATAGGTTACAGGTTTTCAGAGAGGTTTTCAGTCAGGTTAGGGTTGTTGTGCATGAACTGAAGTATAAACTTCCCTTTAACGTTGTGTCAGTCTAGAACCGTATGGTTTCGTAATCGAGTAACATAGACGATCTAAGATCCCGTGGCTCGTCAGTCATAAAAAAAAAAAAAAAAAACTTGCAAGAAAAAGTAAATTCATAAACAGTTTGAGTTTGGTTTCAGGGATACATTTTGTGACCCACCCGTTTTGGCTATAGCCTATAGCCACAGTTACGCTTGACCGGCAACAATTCACCGGCGGAGACAGCAGCGGTACGCATAAAAACCGAAACCCTTTTCACTCCGCCACCACTCTAACCACGCAACCGCCGCCGTCGCCTTCTGCTTGCCCTTCAAAACAGAGTACGCCGTCGTATGACTGCATTCAAATTCCAATCCAACTTTGCGTAATTTTCTTTTTGTTTCTTGGATCTTGGTGTTCAATCATTAATATCTAATTTTTGTAAACCTTAAAATTGGTTGTAAGTTCTAGCTTAGTATTAGGTAATTTTAGAATTTTATGCTAAGACATCTTTATCGTTTGACTGTATTCATATATGCAATTGAAGTAGATAGTTGGAGAAGAAATGAAACTAGACTCACATTATATATGCTTGGCTTGAAATTAACACAAGAATCTCTGAATGTTTGATAGTGAAACAAAAAGAAATCCATGGCAATCAGAAACTTATCATGCCAATAAATCCTTAACTTCAAATTCCAAAACAATGTCTGCAATTATGATAATTTGTCTCGATGCTTATTAAATAAGCATTTTCTTATAAAGATTGTGATCAAGGAGTTAAGCAAAATATATGATTTTGCTCAAGAGAATGGTAACTAGAGGAGATTATTTGATGTCTTTTCAACCCTAATTGTTTTGACTGGCCCGCCCTTGAACCTGTTCGATGAAATGCCCCAATGAATGTTAGTATCTGTGAGTTCATCGCAGGTCTAATTTTCAACGTAATACTTTGCTGGGCCTCCACATTAATATGCAGGTGAAACTTCGCAAGGGGTAAGTCTTATCAAGCATAGTACTTATTATAGAATCATCTTTTACGGACAAATATGGCACTTAGAGCGTTCACTGTGCCTCTGCAATTCAAGAACTGTGATCTCTTTCGCAATGGTTCTTTGAGCATCCTCCGATTCAGAGTAGAAGAAGTGAAGTTATTGAAATCATATTTTAAAATAGGACTTGAGTTGATAACAATCTATTTCTTTTCTGCAGTTGTTCATACAAAACCATGGGTAATTGAAGCAAGAGCTAGAACCAGGATAGAAAGTCCAAAAGTTAGGAACAGAAGATTGCAGAAAAAGGCAAAAGAAACTTAATTTTCATCATCTTATACCTTCAAAATATCTTTCACATAGGACAATGCATTATTCTCAATTCATTGGGTTCATATGACATTGAATTTGTGTTTGGTTGACTAGTACAACGGCACATCAAGAAACCAAGGCTTTCGGTATTCTGTTCTGGAAAACAATTGTATGCTATGCTTGTTGATGACCAGAACAAGAAATGCTTGTTTTATGGCAGTACTCTGCAGCAATCGGTTCGATCAACCCCGGTTGTACCACCATTGTGAGTGTTCCAATACTGAATGAATATCCATAAAGATTTCCTATTTTAAGTCATTTGTTCTAATTTGGCTTTGGCAACATTTTAAAATATGCAGGAAGCAGCACAACGGGTTGGTGAAGAGCTTGTTAAGACTTGTGCTGATCTGGGAATTGATGAAATCTCATCTTATGATCGTAATGGTTTGTCCCGAGGAGCAAGGATGGAAGCATTTGAGATTGCACTGTCGGATCATGGGTTCTTGTTTCGTTAGACTTGCATCTTGTTTCTGGCCAGGACTATCATTGATGGCAGGCACATTGTAAGAACTGAAATTGGTTCTTGTGCTTTGTAGAGTAGAAATCAGAAATGTAGATGTTATGTGGTAAAAATACTCAAAACTAATGTTGTACCTGGACATGTTATACAATGTCATTAAAGATCAGAACATTGTTGATGAGTTTTGGACGTATGCTGTACGCTGGAGAACACCACCCAATGAATATGCTAAAGAAGTTGTGTTTGTGTTTGCAGGACACTAGCCCCTCCTAGACCCATTGGTGGGCCCTACTTCTCCTTTGTGGTTTAAATCTTAGAGATATAAAGGGTTTATAAACCGTTGAAACTGATCGAATCAAAACAAGTCGGTTAGAGACATGTTTTTTGTTTGGTTGGCTTGAGATTTAGCGGTTCCGCTTGCGGTTTGGTTTTGGTGATTTACTGGTTTGGCCGATGGTTTTGAACTTGAAACTGGTTGTTTAGCTGTGTTTATATTAAATAAACTGGTATAAGAATTGTATAATGATTATGTATTGATTGTGATTATATTAGAATCTATACAAGGGTACTAGGGCCGACGCTATATGCCATTGGCCGGGTCTAATATAACCTAAGTATATCAACTAATACTCCCCCTCAAGCTAAGGCCGGGGACCAACCCTTAGCTTGGACTTCAAGAAAAGAAAACGATTCAAAGACAACGGCTTTGTGAACACATCAGCAATTTGATCCTTTGTAGATATGAACTGGACAGATAACTTTCTTTGAGCAACTTTCTCTCGTACAAAGTGAAAATCCACTTCCACATGCTTTGTCCTAGCATGGAAAACTGGATTAGCAGAAAGGTATGTGGCTCCCAAATTGTCACATCATAGAACTGGAGCCGAAGGCAGCGAGACACGAAGTTCCATAAGTAGTGTTTCAAGCCAGGTCAATTCAGCCACCGTATCAGCCAAAGCATTGTACTTAGATTCAGTAGATGACCGAGATACAGTCTTTTGTTTTCTGGCTGACCATGAAACTAGATTTGACCCGAGATAAATAGCATATCCGCCTATGGATCGACGGTCATTCGGGCACCCAGCCCAGTCCGCATCAGAGAAAGCGGTCAAAGGTGGTCCAGTAACATCCGTGTAAGCATGCAAAACAGGAGATGAGGAGCTAGAAATCAAAAGGCCATGATCTGCAGTCACGTGTAGATATCTTAGAATGCGTCTTACAACGGACCAGTGATTGTCAGTAGGGGAATGCATGAATTGGCAAACTTTATTAACCGCAAATGTAATATCAGGCCGTGAAAGAGTAACATACTATAATGCCCCAACCATTTGACAGTATTTTACCAGGTCATCAAAAAGAGGATATCACCGAGAGAGAGAGCAGCACCTGTGGTGCAAGGTGACGAAATCGATTGGACTGAGATAGGTTGGCACGGTCCAGCAATTCATGAATATATTTGCGTTGTAAGAGAATGAGATCAGAACCTTGACGAGCCACCTCAATGCCTAGAAAGTAAGATAAGGGCCCCATGTCTTGTATTGGGAACGATTGGCTGAGGCGTTGTACCACATGATTAATAGCCTGGTTGTTGTTACTGTCAAAATAATGTCATCGACATACACTAGCATATACATTAGTGTCCCATTTGCCGAATAAATAAACAAGGAAGGAACGTTTTAGATCCCCGAAAACCGAGAGCAGTCAAGGCAGATGAGAACCTGTCAAACCACGCCCGAGGTGCCTGTTTAGGCCATACAAGGATTTATGTAAGAGGCACACATGGTTCGGTTTGTGAGGGTCAACAAACCCTAGTGGTTGTTTGAGATACACTGTTTCCTTCAGATCACCATGTAAGAAGGCGTTTTGAACGTCAATCTGTCGTAAGGACCACGTTGGGTAACGGCTAATGATAAAACAACCCGGATTGTGGGGTTTCACTACAGGACTAAAGGTTTCAGTGTAGTCTATACCAGGTTGTTGATTGAAGCCTTTTGCAACTAGACGTGCCTTGTATCGCTTAATGTGCCCATGTTGGTCGCGTTTGATTTTGTATACCCATTTGCAATCAACAACATTGGTGTTTGGAACACGAGGGACCAAGGACCATGTACCATTACGGATAAGAGCGAAATATTCATCCGCCATAGCCTTACGCCAGTGAGCTTCTCGGTTGGCAATGGCAAAGTTGTTAGGTTCGGTGTCGGTTGTAGTGGAGGTATGAAAGGAAGAGGGATTGTAGGGTTTGGTTTGTTTGGGGTGGGGGCGTAAGTTAGGTGGGCGCTGGCGTTGTATGGGAGGCGGGGGTGGTGTAGGTAGAGTAGGCGGTGAGGAAGGTAGGTGGGCAGATTGTGTAGTTTGGTCTTGCGATTGGTAGGGTGGAGTAGGTGGAGTAGGTGGAGAGTGAGGTGGCAGGGGGTTGGGTGTGTAGGTTGGTTTGGTGGGTGGTCAGGTGGAGTAGGTGGGGATGGAGGTTGTTGTTGGTTGTAACGATCGAAGGCTGGAACTGCAGACGTCGATGGTGTTGTGGACCGACGAGAGTAGGTATTAGCAGGGTGATTGGCGGTTTGTGTAGAAGTAGGGCAAACGGGTGGTGGGGAGGTGTTAGGTGGAAATTCCATGTTGGTGTGTATAGGGATGGAATCCATGGGATAAGAGGAAACGTATGGGTTGGTTGAGGTGGGTGGCTCGGTGGGTAGAGAAAGAAAAGGATAAGTGTGTTCATGGAAGTGAACGTGACGCACAATATAAATGCGTTCAGAGATAGGGTCAAAGCATCGATAGCCGTGATGAGAGGTGTTGTAACCAAGAAAAACAAACGGGGTAGATCGGAAATCCATTTTGTGTGGATTATAGGGACGGAGGTAAGGGAAGCATTGACAGCCAAAACCCGAAGGAACGGAAAAACTGGTTTCCGTTTGAACAAGTGTTCAAAGGGGGAAATATTTGAGTTTGTACGGGAAGGCATGCGGTTGATTAAATAAACTGCAATTTCAAAGGCATAGTGCCAACAACGTTGAGGAACATGAGATTGGGCCATTAGGGTTAGACCGGTTTCAACAACGTGGCGGTGACGTCGTTCAACGACACCGTTTTGCTCGGGGGTGTGAGGACAAGAGAGACGGTGAACTATGCCAATGGAAGCAAAAAAGGAAGAAAGGTTCCTGAATTCCCCTCCCCAATCAGTTTGCACGGTTTTGAGTTTAGTGGAGAATTGTCGTTCACCATAGTTACAAATTGTTTAAAGGTTGCAAACACATCAGGTTTTCGTTTTAGAGGAAACAATCACATAAATTTAGAAAAGTGATCAACACACAATAGAAAATAGGTATGGCCATCAAACGAGGTGACAGGAGCTGGTTCCCAAACATCACAGAAAATTAAATCCAAAATATGAGTACTTTTGTAAGCAGAAGACAATAAATGAAGTTTGGAAGATTTTCCAACTAAACATGAATCACAATGGAAATTATAAGTCTTTGCAGAAATAGGTAAATGATATTTGGAAAGCATAGTGTGAAACAACTTGTGATGTGGATGTCCCAAGCGTTGATGCCATGTGGTTGTTGTAGCACGAACGGTAGAGAAAGCAACTTTAGGAATTGACTGATTTGTTGGAAGTTGGATCGAGTAGAGTCCACCGTCACTTGGACTTGTGAGGAGGATAATGTGAGTAAACTTGTCCTTCACAGAAAAGAAAATTTGCATGAAATTCAAAATAAACATTATTGTCTTGACAAAATTTTTGTACAGAAAGAAGGTTTTTCTTGATTTCAGGTACATGAAGGATATGGTTTAGGGAAAAAGTTTTGTTGGGTGAGGAGATTTGTGAGGTACCGATATGTAAAATGGGTAGGGCCTTACCATTACCAACGCGTAGATTGTCATCACCAT
Source organism: Flaveria sonorensis (assembly GCA_025506505.1). Taxonomy (NCBI): domain Eukaryota; kingdom Viridiplantae; phylum Streptophyta; class Magnoliopsida; order Asterales; family Asteraceae; genus Flaveria; species Flaveria sonorensis. The sequence goes on from JACCIY010000818.1 coordinate 76,671, forward strand.
AATAAGGCTCGGCGGAGTCAAAAACAAACATATCCGGTGCTACATGATTATTGGAACCTGTGTCCGGAAGCCATGACGAAGAGAGTTGTGATTGATAGTCAGTATAATTAGCCGATGGTTGTCTCGGCCGAAGAGTAGACGGGTCTCTATTCGGGCATTGAGATGGTACATGCCCAATACCACACTTGTTACAGGTTCCATAAACAGTGTTTTGGTTAGAAGCCCAACTAAACTGACCTTGGTTGCGAGTGTTGCCATTCTGATTGCGGTTGTAGCCACGCCCACCACGCCTACCAAGGGGTCCTCGGCCACAGCTGAAGTTGGAGTGACCAGACCTGTCGGTGTAAAAGGCTTAAGGGGTAGTGGCGTGGGACAACCTGGGGGAAGGCTGCAGTTGCAATCCTAAGCGAGCAACCAGTTGTTGAAGCCCCTGAATAATATCATTTTGAGCAGTAAAGGGGCCGGCTGTAGTAGTAGCCATGAAGGCTTGAACAGGTGGGATGGCATTGGTTGGTTTCTGGATCAAAAAATCATGATCTGCAAGAAGGGCAGGTAGCTCAGAAAAGACAGTAGTGAATCTCTCGATAGAAGACCTTGTTTGACTCCATTGTACTCGTCACGAAGACCTGCAACAACCAGCATAACAAGTTCTTTTTCAGGCATAGGTTGACCAATATTTGCGAGGGCATTTGCATACTCCTGTGCCCTGGCAAGGTATGCTGTGGCTGTCTCATCTCCTTTCATCTGGATTTTTAGAAGTTGTGTTTTCAAAATGAATTCTCTTGAAGAAGTGTGTGGGGCATAAGCTTGTTCAAGACCAAGCCAAAGTTCATGTGAGGTGGTACCTTGAACATGCTGGAAGGATTTTTCAAAGATGGTTGAGAGTATTAACATGCGAACATGAGCATCATTACATAACCAGGTTGTGTAATTAGGGTTTGGTTTGGTGGCAGCAGTTGTGGATTTGGAAGTTCCTGGAGAAGAAAGAGTTGAAGGAGGGCAAGGAATGCTTCCACCAACATACCAAATAGACTATGTGTAGCAAGAAAAGGCTGGATCATTAGTTTCAATGAACCATAGTTGGTAGAAGAGAGGGTGAAGCCAAACTTATGTGAGTTATGGGCTGTTTTTACAGTGGTGGTGAAGGCAACAATCTGATCGGCAGCCATTGTGGGGTCGGTTCGAAAAAACAGGAAGGAGCAGGGTAGGTGACGGCAGAAAGAAAGAGGAGAGCAGATTGTAACAGCCTTTGTGTAGCTAGGTGACGGCAAAAAGAGCAGGGTAGAACCCTAAGCTCTGATACCAAAATAAACTGGTATAAGAATTGTATAATGATTGTGTATTGATTGTGATCAATATTAGAGTACAATAGGATCATATATATAGATCTATACAAGGGTACTAGGGCCGGCTGCTATATGTCATGGGCCGGGCCTAATATAACCTAAGTATATCAACTAATAATATTCCTTTTTTTGATTTATGGAATATGCTTATCTATTATATTCATGAATAAAATCATTTAAAAAAAATACTAAGATGCGTTAAACTGCCAAAATAAGCCATTGAACCTGTAAAATTAGGCAGTCCAACCGACCTGTCCAACCAAACCGCTTTGATTTGTGATTTTTTAAAACCATAGTTAGCGGTTTGACTTATAATTTCTATCCAAACTACCAAATTTGACCTGAACATCAAGACTTTTCTCTCTATTTCTCTCATTTACACACCAAACGCTACCTTAGTCGATGAAAAACTATCTCAGGGTCTAACAGGACACTATTTACTTCATTCTTATATAGCTAGAATACTATAGATTGGCTATAAGAATGGGAAGTGTATTCAAATGCTAACAACCTTCTAAATCGTATCATCTAACAAATTAATGTTATTATAATTTCAAATATAATTTTTTTTGTAATAATATTTAGAAGCTAATTATGACTTTCGAAAATGAACACTGACCCTATTCACGCTCACTCAACCAATTTTGGAATATGGTTTTATAATAGTCCAAATATTCCTCTGTCCTTATGAGCGAGTGAGGTGTTTTTAAACGTAAAGTTTTTGATATCAATGTTGTTGCTGCTACTTGACAAAAAGTGACTTCATATGTTCCACTTATGTCTAGATGTCAACTTGGGTCCTTATTTTAAAATAATATGCTTTTATCTTGATCATCACTCCATCTTTTCTTTATTTATAGCGTATTTTATACAATTTAACATGCTAAAGACATAATTTAAATAGATTTATACTAATGTTAAAGACGAAAACAGTTTGTTTGACTGTAGAAATTCAAAAGTGGATACTACTTTAATGCATGGAGATATGCATGCACATGCTTGCTGCAAGCACTTACCACCATTCTTTTTGCAACCTTTGCTTTGTTTTTTTTATTTTTATTTTAAGTCTTAATTTAATTTATCTTAACTTTCTGTGTCAATTTGCAGTACTTTTTGAATATGATTTCATAAAGGCCATGTTCATACTATATGCTGCTTGTTGTAGAGGATATAGTCACCTGAAGCCGTATCTTTTAGGTCCAAAGGAAGAAACTAATTGGTTGAGACTGTAGTGGAAGATAAAGAGGATATTCCAACTGTAAGTGAACTTTCTTGTGGATTTTATTGTAATAAGAGGTTAGTAAAGAATGATAGTAGTGAGTTGAATAGAAAGCAGTACCCACACAAAATTTATGGGACAGATTAAAAAGATTGAAAGAGTTAGAAGAACTAACTTTTTAAAAGTCGTCGATGGTCCGTTGGTGATCACCAACAAATTATTGATTGTGGAGGCAACTTACCCAACAAGAAAAAAAGTGAATTTTTGAATAACTGTCGATGATCTAACAGTAGTTGTTGCTGATCTTACTTGTAACTGATACACACGTACTATCGATACACACTAATGCTAATAGCAATTGCTACTACTCCAAGTTAACACTGACAGTCCAGGTCGTTGCTAACAATAGTTGCTAGTGATCTAACTTTTAACTGATAGATGTTGATTTCAGTTACCACTTGTTGTTCAATCACCACTGATGCTCATTACGATTGACGATCTTTTCGCATGAAACTTTCCATCAACGATACAATTTGAAGCAACCATGCAAACTGGTTCCGACTGATGCTTAGTGAGACCCCTATCAAGGGGGTGATACCTTCCTTAGAACCCCGACCATGGTCTAGGGCGCTTCACTCCCCAGAATCACTGATGTTCATAAGTGCCAGAAATCATAATAGTCTTGAAATTGTGTGCTTGTATAGTTGGTTATTTTAGTGTTATTTTGGGTAATTGAGATTTATTAGTGGGCAAATGAGATATCATAGTTAATATCAAAACAGTTGGAAAGTGTGTAGTTCATATTTGTTTGATAATATTATGATTTCAAGTACTTAGTAACATCATCGTTTTAAGGAACAAAACCCCTTAAACCAATGGGGAGTTCTAAAGGGCACCGCCCCCTAGCTGGGGTCTAAGAGGCAACACCCTTGCAAGGGTCAAGATGGTAGGATAGCTTAAATTTTTTATTTGTTTTGTTATGTATTAATGAAGTTGTTTTGGAATCACAAATTTACTTAGAATTGATCTTTGTTAGTAATTGAACTTTAATAGTAAAAATGGTAGTCGGTAATAAAGTAAATGTCGGTAGCAACTTTGGTGTCATTATCTACTGAAATAGTAATTTTGTACATCGGTAATAGCTGATGGTTGATATTAATTGATGATAGTTACTAATGATGATCCCTACTGATGCATCAACCATCAATTGAGAGTTATAACCGCTATCCAGTTAACCGTCACTTGAAACTTTGCAATAATTCACCTGATCATTCTCGACCCATATATTATGGTTCGTCTTATCAATTTCAATCATCGATTCATACAAATTCTAGTGTGATCATCATATATACAGAATTTCATACTTGTTCATTCGCTTAAATATTTTGAAGTGTCACTAAAATAAACTTAGTTTAATAGTGATTACATGATTCAAAGGGTTATCCAGAAATCTCCAAACAACAAAATCTACACATACTTCATAACTCGTATCAATGTTTATTAATTTCACTTTGCTGTTTAACGACTCAAATTAACTAAATCTAAATGGTTTGATGATGATAGGACCACCAACATATTAGTATTTTAAGGATGTTTACAAAGAGTTCTATGAATATACTACATAGGCTCGTTGTTAAAGGGAATCCTAGGATGACTCCCGCCAAGGAACTTACAACATTTATTGTGAGGATCAGCAATTTCTTAAGGATAGAGTTTAACTCGTTCTTAATCAAGTGTTGTCTACCGAAACAAATAAACACATATGAACAAGCCTAGTATGTAATTAACAAATAGACACATATGACAAGCCTAGCACGTAACTAAAAAGTGTTCTTTTATTGGGAGTGGGAGTGTTTGGTTATGTAAAGACCGACACGACCACACATCAAAAGTTAGATCTGCAAAGATATGATATAGCATCCGATTGCGTAACCACCTTGTCACATGCCCTAGGGCCAAGTCACACATCACAAACCATATCGATATATCATACACGTTATCAGTCACTTTGCTTTCAATATGAACCCTTTGCAACATCTATTGACTCATAGTTGACCCCTTTTGAATATACATGTGCCTTCATTTTTCTAAACTAATGCATGGCCCATGGCTGCTAAAGTTCAAATGAGGAGAGCAAGTGTATAATATGTTAATATATATGCATGGTGCACATGCAATAACATCACCATGCCTTTTTCTTTTGTTTTTTAGTTTATCTTCACTTTCGTTTCATCTCTATCCTATGTAATTTCGTAACATTTATTTAGATGTCCTCATAATCTTTTTTTGCGATTTGTAAATGATGTTGATTTCATAGTGATACGGTAGATGGACCGAGCGTATGATCATTCAATTTAAGAGCAATTTTACTCTTAATGTCCAAGTAAAATGATATAATCTGTCCTTTTTTACAATTACAAGATAAGAAAAGACGTATGCCAAATTGACATTACATAAGTAGCCAAACCAAGCATAAGATGTAACAATAAGGTTTTGTGATGGCCCGAGAGTCAGATGCAAAACGCGTATACAAATCCATCAATGCATCCAGTGAATCCTCACTCACATTGCCCGCTTTCCATTTTATGCTACTGCTGAAAATATGAAATATAACATGTCATTTTAAAAATACTAGGAAAGCTAATAATCTTTCAGGATAGATTGTGTTAACTACTACTACTACAAGCTGTCACATTATAATTTTAAAATGATACAACCCAGTTATAATCATACAACCCCAAATACATCTAGCTAGACCATATTCAAGGAGACGTGTTTGAATATTTTACTTTCTTTTAAATAATAAGTTAATAACACCAAGAATTTCCAGAATGTAATAATCATATCCTATACCTTATAGACTATAACTCATTAACTTTTGATGGATAATAATAAAACATTTATTTGTTAACACATAAAACATAGTTATTTCTATTTTTACCTGTGTATTGATGGACAAAACACGACGGTGTACTCATCGGCACCCGTACACGTGAACGTACTAGTAGCGTCATCGTACGCGTAGCTATACGACTTCGGGCACGCCGACTTAAACAGCTCCGAGTACGCTGTGGGCCGACAAGCCGCGGGCGAATCAAACGCACCCTTGCAGCAATACTCGGGCGTCCCAAACGTTTCACAAGCGCTCTTACACCCGCCACCATCCGCCACCCTAAGCTCACTCGGACACCTCCGGTTCAAGTCATCAACACAACCCGTAGTAGCACAACCACCCGAACCACCACTCACCTCCACAATCATCTGAATATTGTACCCGTCAACAAGGCTGACGTCATAGAAGTCCTGCGTACCCGAACCGGATCCGAGAGTGAACTCCGCCAGAGTAACGGGTGGGGCCGACCCGGCTCCGTTGCATTCCATTTGTCCCGACCCACAATCCCCTGTGACACATGACCCGTGACCCGACCCGTCGAAGTTACACCGGGTTCTCCCCCAGAACCGACCCGACCACCCACCGGAGCTTGTAACGAACGTGATTTACCCCTCGGAAGCTCGAATCCGGTGGTGTCGAGTGCAGGGGAGCCCAGAATCCCCGGCCACACTGTGTAATCACACTTGTTTGAAAATGTGAAAGTCGCCCCAAAGACACCTGCGATGATGATGATGATGATGATATGCAATTAGCAATGCATATGATACAGAAGTACAGATCAAACTTTATTGAACAAAAGTGGTGTGATTGCATTGATTTAACCTTTGATTACGCAGAGGAGGAGGAATTTGAGGGCGAAATGGGAGTGACCCATGAGTGGAGAATGTACGTGATTAGAGGCAATGGGATGAAATTGATTAGCAGAGAATGAAGAAGATGAGGTTGAGGGGTGTTGAAGGTTGCAGATGAGATGATACTTATAGAGAAAGATAGAGTCGATTGGAGATATGGTATAGCAGTTGCAGAGTGATGGCATGCTGATACGACGGAGTGCGATAATGATGTGGAAGGACCCTTTTGCTTTACATCTTCATTTCTATTTGTAGATAAACGAGACTGTAGATAATTAAAACAACTTAAACAATACGTCATTACGTTTAATCCCGCTTTAATCATGTCATTTGATAAGCTCTTATTATAAAAAGATAAAACATGTATTTAATCAACGTTGAAATACCTATTGTTTTTAGCGAATTTTCAAATGTAATCTTACTATTAAAACTAAACCACTACAAATACTAATGGTTTTCACATTCTTCACACTATTTTTCACCTACATATTCTTAAATGGCTTTGTCAACTAGTTTAGACTTTAGAGCTTTTGTTATTGACATCAATCATGCTTATGAACATACCAACCAAGTTTTAGCCATAATGGCTCAAACGGTGTCCTTTTTTTTATTTATTTAGATAACATAAGTTCAAGTAATATATAAAGATTGAGATCATGTGACTACCTATAATTGTCTCATGGAAGATTATTTTTCCATTAAAAGTTGTTTATATGCTGAAGAGCCGTTCAATTCTAGGTTTTAAATGCGAATATAATTATTTTTACGAATTGTTGATGACATAGAAAGGCAATTTCTGTTTTTTAGATTATCTTGTGATGCGAGAAATAAAAGTATCACTCCGTTACATAATACAAATCTGCAATACATTAACTAGCAAAGAAAATAATTCATGATAAGTATGATAAGAACTTTAAAAGTCTATAAGAATTTCATGTGAAGGTCTCGACCTTTTATTTACTAGTACTATTTAGATGTACGGGTGTGAATTTGTGTTAACCGACTGAGAGCGGCATAAAAACTTTGTCGAATGGAATGGGGCTTCGAGGAATTGTCCAACGGAATGACGAAGTCAATACATGAGCGGTAATCACTAGTACTTTATGATTATATTTGAAATGCAAGTCTTGCAAGATTTATGGTTTTAGCATGCTTTATTTTGGTGTCACTGATTCCAACAACGACATCAACGTCCTCGGTCAATTGCCATTATCGAATGATGCACTAATCAAAACCGCACCTAATTGTTGATTTTCAAGTTAACGGAACACAATAAAAGCATGCGTATCCATGTCATCCTGGAAACATCAAATAAGTCATACCATCACTATTTATCACCGACACCATCATTACAATTTAAACCAAATCAGGTTCTTGATATTTCAGTTGTATAGTATAATTGATCCAAGTCAAGATTGTTGATTTAGATTTTCTAATATTATTGCCTAGGAATAGAAGTCGTACGCTTACTTGATCAAATATAATCTTGATCGAATGAATGAACATGTAGGAGTGGTTTGCATTTGACTAGATTGAGTTTTATCTTAAAGCAACTATGAATCACATAATTTAATTGGAATTGATGACACAGGTACTAAGATCTTACAAATTATAGAAGCCACGAAGCGAGAAGCTAGAAACACTAGCTTCTTAGCATCTCGTTACAGTAAATAAGAATATTACATGTCAGATAGTTAACACTATAATTTGAATACAAAATCCAAGAGAACTTACCTAAGAATACACACGCCTCCCTTGGTAAAGGTTCTTGCACCAAAAGGGTCAAGTCTATCTACACAAGTAAGACTAAGAAGCTAAGACTACCATGAATTAATCAGTGGATGACCTAGTAATTTTTTTCATAGGGGTCGGAATTTTTAGGGTAGGTTACCTTTCGCTATATATTACATTTATTTCAGTATAGTTCGGGTCACGTAGGTTCGGTCGTATAATAAAAATAAAACCAAATTAAAGCAAATAGTTTGATAATTGATCTACCAACAAGTTTAATTTTCAAACTAACACTAACATTTAACACTAGACTGTAAACAAGTCAAGACGACTCGTGAGCGACTCAAGGTCTACTAGCTCAAAGCTTGGGTAAAGTTGAGCTTAAACCAAGCAGAGCTCGAGCTCTCTTAACACAAAATGAGTGGAGCTCAAGCCTAAACCTAAGTAATCTAATATAGGAATCTACTAATCTGATATTTTAATAATCTATTTGAAAAATAATCAACAAATAAGATAATGTGGATGAGCAATTGTTTTTAATATCATTATTAGATAAATATGTGTTAATTAGGTTATAATAGTTTTATAATCACATAATATTAAGATCTCAGATTGTTTTTCTTGGGAGTCGGTGTTAAAACATGGTGTCAAATTTCTTGGGATCATGCTAAAAATTTCAAGAGATATGTGTAAAAATTTCTTGAGGTCAAGCGGAAGTAGATCGATATATACTAACACAAAAAAATTTCATGGGGTGCATGCGCCCTCAATCAGACCACTTTGGTCTGCTACTGCCATGAATAGATGGTTAACTTACCGAGGGCAAACCCCTATGCAGGAAACCTTGTCTATAAAATAGGAATGCCCCGGAAAGCTCCGGTAACCAATTCACACATACTCTCTCTCTC